>WNGS01111181.1:55403263-55418417 GCA_020271785.1 Procambarus virginalis | reverse complement strand
CCTCCTCCAATTTAAACCTAGACCCAAATATCACAGTAACAAGGTTATCGCGTATAACCAAACTCATCTACGGGGCTCACCATAGCCCGTGCTACATCGACACTTCGTTCTGAGTAGCTAAATCTGAAACAACAAGAACAAGTCTCCAGTCCATAATTAAGAAAGGCAGGACTCCCGGCATCTGGCTCCTACCTCTTATCTACTCCTCGTCTGGAAAAAAATTCCAAGTCCTCAAACGTTTTACACACAGGGGGTACAGGAGCAGACGACTGCTGACTCCTGTTAGCTTGTTGAGAGCTTTCCCTTCCCATAGCTCATGGTAAGCCTTACCCTACTAGTTTTAACACAGGAGGTACAGGAGCAGACGACTGCTGACTCCTGTTAGCAGGCTGAGAGCTTTCCCTTCCCATAGTTCATGGTAAGCCTTACCCTACTAGTTTTACACAGGAGGGTACAGGCAGACGACTGCTGACTCCTGTTAGCAGGCTGAGAGCTTTCCCTTCCCATAGTTCATGGTAAGCCTTACCCTACTAGTTTTACACACAGGTGGGTACAGGAGCAGACGACTGCTGACTCCTGTTAGCAGGCTGAGAGCTTTCCCTTCCCATAGCTCATGGTAAGCCTTACCCTACTAGTTTTACACACAGGAGGGTACAGGAGACGACTGCTGACTCCTGTTAGCAGGCTGAGAGCTGACCCTTCCCATAACTCATGGTAAGCTTTACTCTACTATTTTCTGATATACCAGTATACAATTACTGCTGGGTGAACAGCGCGAATAGTTAAGGTCTGGAGTTCATATCAATCTTTCCTGGCCCAAACTAGTACCCAGATTCCTTGAGACCACATCTGTGCATAGGAAGGGAAGGGAATTTTCAGAGGAAAGCGCCAAGCTATTACGACTTAATAGCACTTGGAAGGGGCCAGGATAAGGATTTGGGATGGGACGGGGGAAAGGAATGGTGCCCAACCACTTGGACGGTCGGGGATTGAACGCTGCCCTGCATGAAGCGAGACCGTCGCTTTACCGTCCAGCCAAGTAGATACGCATAGGCCCCCTAAATTATACCTCCTCCCCATAATTGCTCCTCTAGCTATAGAGCTGTTCACTGATGAAACTTAAATTCAGAAACTTTATTCATAAGATCATTAAAATTCTGGAACCTGCATAGAAGGTCTGTTGGCACATACAAGTCAGCTCCTACCTTGAGGTTACCTTGAGGTGCTTCCGGGGCTTAGCGTCCCCGCGGCCCGGTCGTCGACCAGGCCTCCTGGTTGCTGGACTGATCAACCAGGGTCCTATGGACCAGCTTTCATATATGTTTATATAGGTCTATCCTATGCTTGAAACAATCCAGTGACCTAGGTCTATTACACTACCCTGTAATTTGTTCCACAAATCAACAAACTCGTTTCCAAACCAGTATTTATCCAGGTATTTTTTCTAAATGTATATATATTCATTGTTATACATTGTTTCAAGTTTTATTCATAATAAATATAATATATATATATATAACCCAACCCAAACGTGAAATGAAATGAGAGTGACGATGTTGATGAGGGAGCCGGTCGGCCGAGCAGACAGCACGCTGGACTTGTGATCCTGTGGTCCTGGGTTCGATCCCAGGCGCCGGAGAGAAACAATGAGCAGAGTTTCTTTCACCCTATGCCCCTGTTACCTAGCAGTAAAATAGGTACCTGGATGTTAGTCAGCTGTCACGGGCTGTTTCCAGGGGATGGAGGCCTGGTCGAGGATCGGGCCGCGGGGACACTAAAAAGCCCCGAAATCATCTCAAGATAACCTCAAGATGTTTCGGTATGTCTTGAGCCCTAATAAAGGCTTAACGTATTCAAATAAATCATTGAGCTGACATTGAGGTCAGCCTCAAGCGCCATACAAAAAGAGAAAAGCCTCAACGGTAAAAAAAAAGTCTGACTGCATAGATAACCATTACCTTCTAGATAAATAACCAGACTAAGCTCAAGCCTCATTAACATAACAAGACTTCACCAGATTGCAGGCGTCCCTTTACAGGGTGAGAGGGAGGAAACGATAATGCATTTCGGCACTGAATAGCCTATAAGGAGACTCTAAATAATCCCGGATATAGACGCTCCACCAAGAGAGAGCTTTCGACAGAATGGATTGGCAATAAAGGAATTTTTTTTGCACTTATCATGACAAATCTTTGTATTTTATGTAGTAAGATTTGAACTGGAGGAAAAGTTTTTTTGGGGGGAACTGTTCTTCTCTAGCTCGCGTGACTTCTCCAGTCATGCCCGAATGGCAGATCATACTGGTATGGATACTTGTTCAGGACAGTGTCAGCACAGGACAGTGTCAGCACAGGACAGTGTCAGCACAGGACAGTGTCAGCACAGGACAGTGTCAGCACAGGACAGTGTCAGCAGAGAATCATAACACTCAAATTTCATTTAAAAATAAGCATTTCTAAAACACTTTCAGTGGCAACTCAAACGTTTCCAGCAAGGGCCAAACTATTTCCAATTTGATGCTCGTCAGGACTAAGACCGACCCACGTCAAACACCGCCTGACACTCACCGCTAAGATTAACATACCACTGAGTCTATCGTAGATTAAACAAAGTATTAGAGATGGAGCAATTCGAGGTGTACCCGGCTTCTCTGTGTATATACACACCGAGAAGTGTACCAAGATTCTCAGTGTATATACACTATGATTTGATTGATTGTTGCCGCCGAAGGCGGCTAGTTTATTGTGCACCCCATACTCATCCTGTGAGCGGTAGCGCAAAAGCATTACAGAGGGCACAAAAGGTCTTTGTCAGACCTCATCTTAGATTCTTACATAAACAATTTCATCTATCCTTCACACCTTATAGTTACAATGTCTGCTAGTTACAGAGAAAGTGCTATTACAAGAGCTACATATTACACTATGAGTTTACCTTAGTCCTGGATTAACGTAAAATAAGGCTAGGGCTAAACAAACTCCTGGTCTAAAGTAAAGCTTATTCAGGACTGAAGTATACTTCCTGGTTGGTCAGTATGCTTTAATGGTGGCCTTAATAACCCTCCAGAGGTTGATACCCATTAAACCCAACACTGAACTATAAAACACAATCCTATTTGTCTATTTCCCAATTAAAAGGCCGAAAAATTTCACGTTCAATATCATCATAGTAAAAATCGCTAATGTAAATGACAGTGAATATAATTTATAAGCCACAAACACTTACATTTATATTATAATAAAAATAGCATTTATATAATAAACTCAATACTATGTGAAAACAATCCTTCAACGTAAATCCCCTGTATTGGTCTCAAGATGCAGGAGGGAAGCCCCACACATACACATGTGGACACACTACAATAAACTCCCAAAATAAACACCCCGTCATATAAATCGACAAAGAAAATGTATAATCACAGGCAGTTATGTAAATACATACATACACTCCGAGTATCTCTCCCTGTTAAGTCATCAGTAATATACCAAGATACAAGAGGCTTGTTAACACAGATGATTGAGAGTATGTTTACATATAACAAATGGGACATATGCTGTCGTCGACCTCTTAAAACCTTAGATCTCAACATCGTCCCGTCAAACACTACCAAATATGATTAGAAAACACAACTGTAATCATTGTTTTTATTCCTCAAAATCACAGTGTTGCTATACACTTTCCAATGCAGAATCTTTAATAGTGGGAAATAAAAACGAGGAAGGGGTACACGAGGCCTAGCTACTACCATGTCGCTGGCAGCTGCACCCAGCAGTTTGTGGCCGCTAAATATAATCCTTTTCACGTCCAAGCCTGAACACGAGAAGTCGATAGGTAAATATTAGATATTCAATAACTGGGTTGACTGCAGGATGGTTCGGTCTCCGATACTGCAATTACGCTCCTTAATAGCTCAGTTACAGTGGCGGCACCAGCCAGCCACTGTAACCTGGATTCATCATGTACGAAACCTGTATATCTTTCCTTAATCATAGTGGCTTTGTTTACATCAAATAAACAGCTTTCGAACTTGAAAACTTCACGACCCAAGGCTATTGTTGTTATAAACAACTTCGTAGTGCTTTGGAACAACTAAACTGTTTGATAAATATAAACAAAGCCGCCGTGATTAAGGAGAGATGTAAAGGTTTCGTAAGTGCTTGAGTAAATGTTAAACAAATCACGGCCCTTGCTAGGCTGGTCACAGTGGATTGTAAGTTTGAGTGTAAGAAATCTTACCTGATCTGCCTTGACCTGTATGTGTGTCGTGCTGGTGTGTGTAGGTGTGTCGTGCTGGTGTGTGCCGTGCTGGTGTGTGTAGGTGTGTCGTGCTGGTGTGTGTAGGTGTGTCGTGCTGGTGTGTGTGTAGGTGTGTCGTGCTGGTGTGTGTAGGTGTGTCGTGCTGGTGTGTGTAGGTGTGTCGTGCTGGTGTGTGTGTAGGTGTGTCGTGCTGGAGTGTGAAGGTGTGTCGTGCTGGTGTGTGTGTAGGTGTGTCGTGCTGGTGTGTGTGTAGGTGTGTCGTGCTGGTGTGTGTGTAAGTGTGTTGTGCTGGTGTGTGTGTAGGTGTGTCGTGCTGGTGTGTGTGAAGGTGTGTCGTGCTGGTGTGTGTAGGTGTGTCGTGCTGGTGTGTATAGGTGTGTCGTGCTGGTGTGTGTGTAGGTGTATCGTGCTGGTGTGTGTGTGTAGGTGTGTCGTGCTGGTGTGTGTAGGTGTGTTATGCTGGTGTGTGTAGGTGTGTCGTGCTGGTGTGTGTAGGTGTGTCGTGCTGGTGTGTATAGGTGTGTCGTGCTGGTGTGTGTGTAGGTGTGTCGTGCTGGTGTGTGTAGCTGTGTCGTGCTGGTGTGTGTCTAGGTGTGTCGTGCTGGTGTGTGTCTAGGTGTGTCGTGCTGGTGTGTGTGTAGGTGTGTCGTGCTGGTGTGTGTAGGTGTGTCGTGCTGGTGTGTGTGTGTAGATGTGTCGTGCTGGTGTGTACATATGTTTCGTGCTGGTGTGTGTACATGTGGGTCGTGCTAGTGTGTGAAGGTGTGTCGTGCTGGTGTGTGCATGTGTGTGTCGTGATGAAGTGCATTAAAGTGTACACACCATGTGGTATACCTGGAGAGTTGTACTCCCCCGAGCCCGGCCCGAGGCCAGGCTCGACTTGTGAGAGGTTGGTCCACCAGGCTGTTGCTTGGAGCGGCCCGCAGGCCCACACTACCTCAAGGAGGGTGTGGCACTTCTTGGTTTTAAATATCCTCAATAGCTTTTCCAGGACTCAATCTTCTTATAATGTTAAGACTACAACAAAAATATTTTAAACAAATTATTGGAGCGATATTTGCGAGTTACCAATCATACCTTAATATTTCCCATGTTCTATGGACTGTTTTCACTAATAAATTGTTATTTCAACCTGTCATATGAAGGACAACTGTCAAGAGAACTTGTCTGTAAAGAGATTTAACTACCTCTAGCATATTTTAAACGCACTCACCTTGGACTCTTTTCTTTTTTCAAACTAAAAAGGACCCATATTAGTGGACGAAAATAGGAGAATCTCAAAATTAAAATTTACCATAAAATTTGGTTTTAAAAATGCTCCATAGCTTTCGTTAGGTTCATTACTATTAAATACTGTTATGTTGCGTCAGTCTACGAAAACCATTAAAAACGTGATTGGAGGTATATTAAGAGTTGCCATTCACCCAACAACAACAACAACAACTACAATTACAAACCCCCAAACAAAAAATCCAAAACGCAACAAAAGAAAAAAGTCAAAGTGAAGGTGTGCCGAATGGATACTGGTTGAATCGAAGTTTGTTGAATTGAGGTTCCACTATGTGAAACAATATTTTGTATTTCTCGTAATCTCTGTAACTCTGTTCCAATTCAATTCCTCATACTGGTATGATCGCTTCAGCGTCTGCTCTATTTCTTCAATCCCCTTCTCTAGATTTCTTTCTCTCTCTGTTGTAAAAGTAGTGTCAGCTTCCGTTAATGATTTCCTTCTTCTGTAGTCTCGTCTGGGTTCCTCTTTCTACAGTGGTACTCATTCTGACCCTCTGGAAAAGCACAAACTATTTTGACTCTGTTCGCTTCAAAGTCAAAGTCTTCTTTAACTTTCAAGCAGACTTTGTACTTTTCGGCAGTCATAGTGACTGGTCGTTTCCCGTGAGAGTTGAACGACCCAAGAATGTTTCCCATTGGATCTTCGCAAGTTCTATATTTTTTCCCAGTCAATTGAATAACTCTTCTCACTTGTTGATCATTTTAAACGTATTACGATTATTGGTGTTTGGACTTCAATGAGCTGTTTGCTTGGGTGTGTGGCGCTGGATAACGACCTTTAGTCCAATTCAGAGTTGATGGTGTATGGGGATGGAGTTGATGGGGTGATGTTGGCAAATCTGAATGTGGGAATTGTAGTCAAATCTCCCCGCTGGTGCCGTTGAAGAGTTGCATGTTAATGCTTGCTTTGATGTGCTGTTTCCAGCTGCGTCTATCTATAATTTTATCCAAAAGAGTTTCATCTTTTATCGAAAACTCACTTCCCTCGTCTTTTCACCCTCCCCTTTTTCATGATTATATATATGTATATATATATATGTATATATATATATATATATATATATATATATATATATGTATATATATATATATACAATAGATGAGAATTATACAATATACATGGTAGATTTTACTTTACATTATTATTTTAGTTTTGAAAAATTATTACTTTAGATTTTATTTTTTATTATAAGACAAACGTGGTAGATGAGAATTATACGCCACCAATTTCCCATACATTAATTACTACAGTTAACAAGTGACTACATACCTGACAACTAGAGGCTGGCTTGCAATAGAAGTTAGCGTATGGCACACGCAACACACCTGAAACGTAGTAATTTGCAATTAAACATGTTTGTTTTTTCACGTAAAATATAAAATGTCGGCGTTTTACCTTGTTTTAATATTGAAATTAAAATATGTATATGTATCCTCTGGTCTGCTATGTTCTCAATGCTGAATAATTGTTTGATTATTGCTTAAATTGTTTAATTTACTAATACATAAATCATTTCATGTATAATTCCATGTGTTATCCCATGTAATAATTCATGGGTGTTTCACTGGCAGTAGTGCTGCCACAATTACAATTTCCTCTTCGCTTCTGGATTGTTGATGAATGCACTTCAGTTTCCATTTAAGGCAACGAAGACCCCCACAACAGGTAACCCACAACGCCCTGTAATCTCCCAGGCGACAACCCCTACTTACCAACTTACAAAAGGCCTAAACTACCTCATTCAGCCCCCCCCCCCATATACTTGATAATTATGCCTTTAGGTCCGCAGTCGAAACCCTTGACACTTTCCGTATCATCTAACCTTATTGCCAAGACATTATATACTTAGGTATAGTAATATATACATAGAAAGGTGTACCTATTGTATGGTATATGTTCACTAATGAATCCTTGTTGATAGTCTTAATAACCCGCCAGAGGTAGATAGGATTCAGCCCAAACAATACATAGAGAGGTAAAGTCCATTTCTCGGTGTATATACTTTAGTGCTGAACAGTGTTCAGGACAAAAATATTCTTCTTGGTTGGTCAGTAGGCTATTGTGGTATCCTTAAACATCCTCATAGGTTGATAGGCCTTAACCCCAAAACCAAACTTATTAGCCTATGGAAGTATACACTGAAAGGCGCACATTCGGATCTCAGTATATATATATATATATATATATATATATATATATATTATATATATATATATATATATAATATGCAACAATGATCACAAAAACACTGATCCAAGTATGCAGAATAACCACATGTGAAAAATAGAAAATGCTTAACGCGTTTTCGGCTAATTCGCCTTCATCAGAGCAAAGTAGAATGAAGATGATCATCTTCATTCTACTTTGCTCTGATGAAGGCGAATTAGCCGAAAACGCGTTAAGCATTTTCTATTTTTCACATGTGGTTATTCTGCATATATATATATATATATATATATATATATATATATATATATATATATATATATATANTTCACATTCTCTGCACTTGATCATTCCTCAAGTTAAATAACACATTGTGCAAACATCTTAACTGCAGCTCAGAGTTGAAAGGATTTTAAGTTAGTACCCAAGTAAAAGACAAAAAAATTCGTTCTTTTTTTTTTACACATGCGCTGGTAAGTAACGGGAACATATCCCATTCGTTTCAACAAACACGACCTGCTTCCTTCCCAGTTAGCCTAATTAGAAACTTTAGGAGCTTATCTGCCATTTTCTCTCTAAAACCGCCGGTTTTAGCCTCTCGTTCTATAGTTGGTCAATGGGATTAATAGCCTAATGAGTACAGTAGGCTATTAATCCTAGACACTAGCTGAAACATACAAGACTGTTCGTCGAGAAGCTTACTGAAAGCTTTATCTCAAAGTGCTTGAAGGCTTTTGTTTAAGCGCGATTGGCAGGTAATAAAGTGCGCTTTACAGTGCGATAACGAGTCCAAACAGCAGCGTTTATCAGCAGAGGCAGAATATATTTACGGTGCAGACTTACGTTTGCGAGAGTTGCGTGTTTCTAAGACTCTTTTACATGATAATAAAACGGACATTGTCAATTGTGACATACAGTGAAATTACACAACGTCACTTCTCCACTGGTAACTGTGTCATAAATGTTATAAAAAATACAAGTATGATAGCGGCCGATTCTGTGATTGGCTAATAACAAGTGTTACATGTCCTCAAAGTAGTCTCTGTTTGGTTAAACATGGGCGAGGTGTCGTCAAAGTATTCTCTGATTGGTCAATGAGATCAAAGCAGCTTTACAGCCATTCAGTGATTGGCCGAACACAATGTGGATAGGTTTCTAACCCACAACGGTTCCAAATTTGTCTACACAACGGAAGTATAAATTACTTGACCATTTAACCGAGTTGAAATTGAAAAATTACCTGCCATTTTTCTTGAGGATTTTTAAGATGTTGCGAAATCAATTGATTTTTTATCTTTTGTTTCACTTTTGAGTTATTGTATAACAGTACATTCTCAGTTAAGGCCAATCGATCTGCGAAGGGTTATTAAAGTTTATTCATCTCTGGAGGGTTATTAAAGCCTATCAGCCTCTGGAGAGCTATTAGGGCCTATCAACACCTACAGGATTATTAAGTCTATCAACCTCTGGAGAATTCTTAAAGCGTATCAATCTCTGGAGTATTATTGAACCCTATCAACTTTTGAAGGTTTATTAAGGTCTTTCAACCTCTGTTAGATTATTGTGGCTTATCAATCTCTGGAGACTTATAAAGGCCTATCAACCCCAGAAGGGTTATTAGGGCTATCAACTTTAGGAGGTTTATTAAGGCTTTTCAACCTCTTGGGAGTTTTTTACTTGTCATCCTCAGGAAGGTTATCAATGCCTATTGATCTCTGGATGATTATTAAGGCCTATTTGCCTTGTGAGTTATTAGGCCTACCATCCTCTGGAAGGTTATACAGAATTTGTATTCTCTCGAAGGTTATTAAAATAAATATCTTCTCAATTATTAATGCCTCAACAGTAGCTTACTGACCAAACTGCAAGTATACTTAAATCCTGATCATAGTCCAGACTAAAGTCTACTGCCAGTGTCTAAATACCAAGAAGCCGGCTGAGCATCTTAGAGAATATATATGTCTTCATTATCTCTGGGAAATAATATCTTCCCCTCATGTTGTACAAAGGTTCTCATTATAACTGTACAAAGATTTTCATTATAATTATACTAAGGTTCTCATTATAAGGAGGGTTATTTCACGTGGATTTTGTTTACTCACAATATAACTAGCAATGGTTTCTACAGTTTCAAGGTTAAATTTTATAAGCCACTTAAAAACTTACAAACTCGTTACTGTCAAAGCCACCCCACATCCCATGTTAAATTATATCTCAATTAGCCTTCAAGGTCATTTTCCTATCTTGACGATTTAAGTCACACATCAGGCAGCTCTGAGATCTTAATTCGCCTGCAATATATAACCTTAATTACGAAAACAAGATTCAGATAAGCGGGAAGTGATTAAATAAATCTCAGGGAATAAGAGTTGGTAAAATACAAAATATTGCATACAAACTCAGAAAAGAACTTGACTATTCAGTCCATGCGTTTTAAATTAAGAGAATTCATATATTTAAATATCTCCATTAATATATTTATAAAAATAAACTTAATATATAACTATGCATGTCAACTGGAATTTTCAATTAGGAAAGTGCATTTTCTTGTTGCCCTTTGGAGGATTTTTTAAATCATTTTTTATGGAATTTCTACTTATACGATATTTTGTTTTATGCTGCTTGGTGTAATGTCGATTTCCTCGATATGATTTTATAACATACATGTTCATTAAGGATTGTACAATCTCTGATTCTTTAATATCATGGTAGTCATTTGTAATCTTATTAAAGACTAATATTAAAAGAATTCAACAAACTATTGTTAAGAAAAAATAACTTTAAAAAAATACAACACTTAATGACCAATATTTGGGTTGATTTAATATCTAAAAAAAATTGTGACAATTGATTGGTAAAGATTTAGAGGCTCGTGTAGGACCGTAACGATCAATTATAGTTCAACTTGACAGCGTCGGTGTTCATCACTTGTTAGAGTTGTCCGTCCCTTGATAGTGCGGTGTTACGCCCCTCAACATCCCACAACCATCACTGTCTAACAGTGTGGGGTTATCTTGAGATGATTTCGAGGCTTAGTGTCCCCGCGGCCCGGTCCTCGACCAGGCCTGCTTTTTGTTACACACACACCCCCAGGAAGCAGCTGTTTATCTCCCAGGTACCTATTTTCTACTAGGTGAACAGGAGGCATCAAGGTGAAAGAAACTCTGCCCATTTGTTTTCGCCTCCGTCGGGGATTGAACCCGGAAACTCAGGACTACGAATCCGAAGCGCTATCCTCTTGGCTGTCAGGCCCTTTACGCTTCTCAGTTGTATTCTAACATCAGTGTTCACATAGATTGGCTAGGTTAAGCCTATCACAACCCTCTAACATCATGCTACTACCATCGGCGCCCGTGTACTGGGCGCCGATACCATGCTACTACCATGTCCTGGTGGTGGGCTAACTCTCGACATCCAACAATACCATCAATGGTGCTCTTAAGGGTTATTAAGATGTTGCCTAATATAGTTATTAAGATGTTGCTGGGTAGTTGTGGATCCTTTCGTCTCAAACATCAAACAGTAGTATCGCAACGGATCTTCAAGAGAAGAGGGGGTTAAGTATTCCGAAATATTCAACATTTACACACAAAAAAATCAGCAAATACTCTCTTTCTTCATTAAAGGATAACAGTTAGTATAGCTTTAGTTAAATGTTTGGATAATTTAAATGAGCTATGCCACGGAGCTGGAGTACTACTGATTATCACTTGTATCAGGAACGAGATAAAGGGTGGGTGAGATGTAGTGTACCACATCAAATTGTTTGGATGTGTGATAATGGTATGATAGACAGAATACTTAGGAGCTACAAGCACTTTTCCCCAAGAGTGTAACGCTTATATACTGTGTTTACTATATTAACCTGCAATATAATATGTAATTTTTGTACTGTGATTTATGGATTTGTGGGTCCTTAAGGGACTTGAAGTAAAGGAGGGTAGAAATAGCCTACGCTACTCTATCCCTTTAAGATATATTTTAATGTCTCAATAAACGTACTTGAACTTGAGGAAGGTTGAGAGGAGCAAATAGCTCCCAGTGAATGATATTTACATATACATATGTATCTCAGTGAAAAAATGGACCAACTGATCAGTGACTTACCTGTTTAGAGATATGAACACGTGATCACTAGGCTGTGTGTGTTCGAGCACAGGTGAGTGTGTTCGAATAATTATCTTAGTTACAAAAATGTGTGTGATATAAAGTCAATTCAACTGTCATAGTCTTCAATACGTGTCACCTCTTGCCTGGAATTTATATTATAATTTATATAATATGTAACTTCTACACATATAACATTTAGACTGTCACCTAAACATTACTCGCCATGCAATTAAAATTCTGTCAATGAATTATAGTCCTACTTTGCAATTTGTCTCGACTATTGCCCAGGGTTTAATTATGCAATAAAAGTACCCTTCTTGTTTTTATGCGCCATATGTGGCTGCTCCTTGCACAGATATATATTGCTTCCAGCACTTGATTATCATTTAACGCTAACTTGCCATCTACTCGCTGAAACATCAAAAAAAATAATGTCTATCAGAGAATAAGAGCCGAGTTATAGCTTTGACTTATCTCGTGTGTGATCGGTGCCATTCACTCCGGCCCCAAATTCAGTAATCATGATATAAATCATTTAGGAATTCACAAAATTTAGCAAAGTTCCCCTGGCGTTACTAATCACGCTCTCAGAGTATGCTATTGAAGGTCTTCATTAACGCTTAAATATAATATTTAGAGACACAACACTCCAAAATAATAATAAATTAAATAAATTATGATATTCTTAAGTCACCAAAAAGCATACGAAATAACAATTAGTAAAATAATATAGAGTAAAAAAAAAACAATTGACTAAAAATTCAAGCTCAATAGACGACTGGGATGCGCTCTCCTGGAAGATTGCGATGTGGGTTTGGCAGCCGTATCTTTACTAGTTGCCATGCAGATAAAAAGTCTGGCGAGTCCAAACTCAGGTCCTCAGTAACTTAAGCTAATGACGCCCGTTTCTCAGTTTGACACAGCGGTATGAAATTAGAGAACAGCTGATTAACAGATAACAAAAGGACTTTTAGTCAATGTACTACTTCGGTACTTTCTGTAAAAAGAAGAAAAGTACTTTTTATTTTGTTAAAATGTCAGTTACGTAAATGAGATATGATCGTGTACCTGAGGGAACAGAAACAAGGAAGCCTGCTTTCTTAAAGGCGATCCATAAACTTAAACCTCAACACTAAACCAAATCAATACAAAACATTGAAATGATTGACCAGACCACACACAAGAAGGTGAAGGGATGACGACGTTTCGGTCCGTCCTGGACCATTCTCTCAATCGATTTGAGAATGGTCCAGGATGGACCGAAACGTCGTCATCCCTTCACCTTCTAGTGTGTGGTCTGGTCAACATACTTTAGCCACGTTATTGTGACTCATCGCCTGCATTGAAATGATTATTTAATAATTTGTAACACAATCAACAGTGCTTCAATAAATTATGCAGGTGCTAACATTTAAACAATAATATAGGGAAGTATACAAGGGATATGCACACTGAGAGGTGTACCCAGCTTCTCGGTGTATATAAATTGAGAGTTTACTTTAGTCCTGGACTATAGTATAGATTAAAGTAGATAGTATAGACTAAAGTAAACTCCCTGGTTGACCAGTAAGCTCATGTGGTGGCCGTATTAATCCTCCAGAGGTTCATAGGCTTTAACCTCCAACACCAAAAAGAATAATGTATTTGCAAACATTTATAACATTGCAATACGGGATTAAGCACTAGAAGTACTGTAAACAAGCCAGCGAAGGGTTGCGTAGCCTAAAGAATAATACAGCTTTAGCAGTGCATGTTGAAGGCACAATACTTGTATACAAGTAATGGAAATGGGAGCAGAATACTGACGCAGGTGTCCATGTACTCACAATTAGGTTTATAACCTAGTTGTGCTTGCGGGGGTTGAGCTTTGGCTCTTTGGTCCCGCCTCTCAACCGTCAATCTACTGGTGTAAAGATTCCTGAGCTCCTCGAGCTCTATGTATCTGGCAGTGGACGTGCACATTTAGTACGGTAGGTTACCAAGTACCAAAGATCTGTCACATCCTTGACATAGACGGGAGGTCAGCTCACATCTGTCATAGTATAATGCACCTGTAATGCACAGAATAAGGCGCCTGACAGCTGAGTAGACAGCGCTTCGGATTCGTAATCCTGATGTTCCGGGTTCGATCCCCGGTGGAGGCGGAGACAAATGGGCAAAAAGTTTCTTTCACCCTGATGCCCCTGTTACCTAGCAGTAAATAGGTACCTGGGAGTTATACAGCTGCTAAGGGCTGCTTCCGGGGGGGGGGGGGTGTAACAAAACGGAGGCCTGGTCGAGGACCGGGCCACGGGGACGCTAAGCCCCGAAATCATCTCAAGATAACCTAGTGATAACCTCACCGTGAGCATGGAACACCAATCGTCTACGAGGTAGGCTCTAGCAGTGAACCAATGCCATGTTTTCCGTCGCAGTGCAGCCCGTCCTCCTAATGTTTCCCAACGGTCAGTTTATAAAGCGTCCTCTCCTAACCTACAGAGGATCCAAAACAGAAAACGGGACAGTACGTCACTTTCGCCAGCCGCTTCCATTGTCTAGTACGACCATTTCTGGCCTTATGTAACGCATACGAGCGAAAAGCGACGTTCTTTGTAGGGAGAGAGGCTGCTGGCCGTACACATTACCGAGAAGCTGAGAGCACAGCGAGGCCTCAGCTCCTCCAACGCAGATATATACTCTGAGAAGTATACCCGCTTCTCCGTATATATATATATATATATATATATATATATATATATATATATATATATATATATATATATATATATATATATATATATATATATATATATATATATATATATATATATATATATATATATATATATATATATATATATATATATATATACAGAGTTTACTGTTGACCTGGACAATGTCCAGGACTAAATTATTCTTGTTGGTTGCTCAGCAGGCACTTGCCTAAGTTTACCTGAGGGATCACTAAAACTAGTGGCCTCGACCAGGACAGGAAGCCGGCGGCTTGTCGAAGGTCCCCCCCCCCCCTTTGCCTTGATAATCTTTTCCAGTTTGATTTTGAAATTCAACATAGTCTTTGCATTTACGGTTTCGGCGGGTAGGCGGTTCCATGGGGGTTTTATAACCCTGTGGTTCACATCTGTTCTCAGTCCGTCAATGTGGCTTGTAGAGCTTGACACTGTTGCTCCTCGTTCGTGTTACATGTGGCCACTTGTGAGCCTTAATGACCCTCTAAAGGCTGATAGGGCTTAGCCCAACACCACCATTGATTGATTGTTGCCGGGGGGGCCGAAGACCAGTACCGAGGTATCCTTCCCACTGATCTCTGTACACACTGTGAAGCCAATCTGA
>WNGS01111181.1:55370240-55387542 GCA_020271785.1 Procambarus virginalis | reverse complement strand
TTTTAATAAGGCAACAATCTGACTTTGTTTTTCCGCCATGTACAATGTTCCTCTTAGCCAAACAATACTTTCATTGTTGATGTTGAAAAAATTCAGGATCCAAGTATGTTGGATACTTAAAAATAATAACTTTAGTGTAAATTATTCCCACTTCAGGAGTAACCAAAACAATATTCTTAAATTCGTCAGGGTTAGATGTTCCAATTCTTCTTCTGTCCAACAGTTATGTAGGGCCGGTGAACACCTCCTTAAATAATGGTTCATATTCACCAAATTCTTTGGCCAACTGGACTCCAGCTTCTGATGAAAAGTTAGTTGACATGTCGAGGAAAATAACATCGGCTTCCTTCCATTAATCTGTCCATCTTGCTGTGTGGGGTCCTGTTGCGTCTGTCTTCATTTTGAGATTGTCAAGTATTTGAAGTCCTGGTCCTGTCTGGCGTCGATCATTGCATTTTTTCGGTCGTTTCTCATGCCAACTACTCTCGCTGTCACTTCTTACCCGTGTTCAAAGTCTTCCGCTTTTTCCTGGCCATTACTACCTGAAATGGCTTAGAGTCGTGTTCTATGTCATGCCCACTCTCAGACTCTGTAGACATAGCAGAAGTTCGCCAAATGTCCTGAATGAGTAGGAATACTGGCTCGCTATAGCAGTTAGCACATTTTCTCAACCTCCAAGAGTGCTCCCGACGCACGTCTGCACCGCAGAACATGAATTGCCGAATATCCCGAGGGACAGAACCCATGGTTTTCGTACACAACCACCCAACTATATATTGTATTTACATGCATAAAATCACGTTTTCACCAAATCTTAAACATTACTTTCAATAATGTATGATACAAAATTAAATATGATTTGTTTATATGCTTGTAAAACACGCCGGCCAATATTGCATGTGCCCACCTCACCCAAAAGTTACATAGTTACATAATTAAGTCTGCAGTGCATGCTATTAATTATTTTTTTTTTTTTTACATACGTTTCTCACATAAGCAGACAAAACACTTACTTTACACACCACTGGCAAGCCTCTAACTTACGATAAGGAATTTCACTCCATCAAACAACAAAGAAGAAATAGTCCGATTCTATACTCAGATGTGTTAAAAATACAGTATTGTAATAGACAATCAGAAATCATTTGCGCCTACTTATGCCGAAAAATTCGTCCTATGGCTGTGTTAGTCACAATCATTTGAAAAACTTACATTGCTTTGTTTTAATAAGTAACATTAAATATACTCACAAGAAGATAAATATGTGACGTGATTTTGTCATATATAAAAAATAATTAGATAACATTTGCAAATAAACTATCTTGCCCTGAGAGAAAATTGTCTTTTACCTCAGTCATTTACTATGGAAACAAAATATGTAATTAGTATATAATATAAATGTAAAACATCTAAATTTTGAAAAAAAATATATACATAATTAAATTAATTATTAAATTAAAATTAGATTAATTAATGGTATCATTCATTCACGTGAACTGTATGGGTCTCGAACCGTGGACCTCACGCGTGTCAGGTCTAAGCTCTATCAAATCGGCTATGAGCAACCTTAACAAAATAAAATCTGGTCTTCAAAAAATACCTTTTTAGAAGGTTAAGTCTTTATATATTATTGCATTGATCAGTTAATTGTATATGTATATAAATCACAAGACCATAACCGAAAACAAATAACACAAAACACCAAGAAACTATGAAAGTGGGTCCCACTATAGACCTTTATGAGGCGACTTTTGGCCCGTCATGGATCTTTATTGAGCAGAAACTGATTGATTGATTGATGAAGATTAAGCCACTCAAAAGGTGGCACGGGCATGAATAGCCCGTAAGTGGTGGCCTTTTTAAGCCATTACCAGTATCAATAGATGATACTGGAGATCTGTGGAGGTGCGACTGCACCCTGCGTGACGGGAGATGTCTCCCGTAGAGCAGAAACTATGCAAAAAGTGGAAAGGAAGTCAGACATTGTCCACAAAAACAGGTGAGATGGAGGGAAGTGGAAAGGTAAAGCATGAAACCCCAGACTAATGGCAACTTCCTACGAGAAGGGAAAACTAAAAGCAAAAAAAAAAGGACGAAAAGTAAAAATTAAATTAAGAAGATATAAGCGCACCAAAATATAGATACAGACATATAGGGATGGAAGAGCAGAGGAGAATATAGGTAAGTCAGAACACATGTTGTGCCTGGACTAAGGTTCATGTTGAACATGTTATGTCAGGGCTGAGATTCATGTTGGGCATGTTGCACCAGGAGTAAGGTTCATGTTGTGCTCGGACTAAGGTTATGTTGGCTTATTGTGTGGGGACTAAGATTCATGTTATGCCAGGAATAAGGATCATGTTGTGTATGAGAGCCGATATACGGTGTCTATAAACATCAAAGACAGGAAATGTTATTGTTGAAAAGGACCAAGTTATAGACTGTCTGGAGCCCCCTACAACCTACGATGATGATGATGATGAAGATTAAGCCACCCAAGAGGTGGCACGGGCATGAATAGCCCGTAAATGGTGGCCCTTTTGAGTCATTACCAGTATCAAAAGATGATACTGGAGATCTGTGGAGGCACAACTGCACCCTGTGTGACGGGAGATGACTCCCGGACCAAATGGTGACCAAATGATCTACAACCTACATTGTGGTTCTTCTTATTTGTTCTAGAACTGAAACACAGAACTATCCTAGAACTAAAGTATGTAACTGCTTCTCCCTGCCTAAACTATTATTGGTGTTCATTTTACTAAAGTAATATTATATAAAATAAATTATTACTAGTGGTTCTTGAGACAAAGTAGTCTATTGATTGGATAAATTATTCTGAAACAGAAGCATACGTATTTCCAGTGGCCGCTTTAACTGGTATTTATTGCAGCTTCGGAATTCTTGATTGTCTCATTTGGCCGCATGATTGTGATCAAACTGGACTTTTACGACAAGCCGGTGGGAACATGGTTAAACTCAGGTTGGTCGAGTGCTTATCGTGGTGGCCAGGATAGCCAAGAGTCTAGAGTTAGAGTCCTACTGAGTTATTTTAAAATCGATTTTAGCTAATTCTAGAGAATGTTTTTACAAATGGATAAAAGGGCTTAACAAATGGCTTATAAATATGGCGTTAAAAGTATCAACACAAAATAGAACAGGAAAATGGATATAAAATTGGATAAGCTTAGATTCAGGAATCATCCGGGTAAATCCTGGTTTGAAAACATGGTTCTTGATTAGCTGAACGATTTACGTAGTAATATAATATATGTCTGAGGAGCTGGAGGAACTCTGCAACCTGTGAAAAGTAGCCTTGTACCTTGCTTGTAACCATTTTTGTGAAATGAAATTGTAAATAAAATAAAATGACAAAATATACAAATATATATACAAAAAGAGCAGAGGTGGGAGAAGAGAATATGAAGGTGTTCAGTGAGAATCCACAAGGTCTTCTCTGCGTACTCTTTATTTTCTTTTCAGAGACTATGGGTCCCTACAATTGCACCCGTGGTGGTACCCTTACAACTTTATATATATATATATATATATATATATATATATATATATATATATATATATATATATATATATATATATATATATATAAATTTACATGGGAACCATCGAAGATAGTTTTCAGTAGTAGACAAAAACCAACTGTATACTGCCATTATGTATATGACATATTCGTCATAATAAAAGACTCAGATGAACTAATGGATCTAAAAAGCCATCTAGAGTCAGTACTCCGATTTACACATGAAAATAGTGAAAATAACAGTCTGCAATTCTTGGATGTACTAATAACTAACACAGGAACCCCTTTAAATTAAATTAAAAATGATTTAAATTATTCACTGAATTTAATCTTCAGTAGAATAGGTCATTCTACTAGAATAGGTCAGAAAAGAACCGAATTTAATGAAGATTAAATTCTTCACTAGTACAAACAATTGCTTGAATATATTTCATCTTGTCGCCTGAATTTTCGTATTGTTACCAGTTTGACTGATAATATTAGTGAAGCATAACGGATCACATTTGTGACAATGACTGAAGACAAAATAGTGATGTGAATGAAGATCTTACTAACATATAAATGAAAATATTAGTAACATTGTTGGTGTTGGACTTAAGGCCTATTAACCTCTTTTTGGTTTTTAAGTCCACCACAATAGCTTACTCTACAACCAAAATGTATACTTTAGTTCTGAAAGTAGCACAAAGATTAAGTAAACTTTCAATGGATATACACCAAGAAACAGAGTAAACCTTTCGGTGCATATATCCTTATGTTACATACGATACTAGTACTGTAATAATGAAGTAACAATCAGTATTACGATACTGTAATAATGAATGTAACAATCGACTTGAGAATGGTCCAGGACGGACCGAAACGTCGTCGTCCCTTCACCTTCTAGTGTGTGGTCTGATCAACATACTTTAGCCACGTTATTGTGACTCATCGCCTGCACTGTAATAATGAAGATATTAGTAACGTAAGAATAAAGCCATCAGACTGAAGCTATTAATACCATAAGACTGAAGATATCAGTACCGCAACACTGATATTATTAATACAACACTAATATATGAGTGAGTTATCCCTCATTAACGGGATGATGCAGAGAGTGCTACCGTACAACAGGTCTCGCTACGCTCTGGTGGCTACTGAATAGTCGGTGCGCTTTTCTTAATCAGTGTAGGAAGACCTTGCTAGAGGGCGAGCTGTATGGAGCTCCAGTGGATAGGGTTACGACAGCTTTAATGAGATATACACGTTGGTGTGGATAGTTTATTCAGATTCCTCTTTTGGTGAGCGGTGTTAGTTGTTTCTCAGGGAAGGTTTTCGGGATCCCAAACGTTAAACCCGAGCAACAAGGGCATATATACACTGAGAGGTGGACTAAGTTTCACGGTGTATATACACTGGGAGTTTACTTTAGTCCTGGACTATGTTCAGGTTTAAAGCATACTTGCTGGTTGGTCTGTAAGTTGTTGTGGTGGCTTTAATATCCCTCCAGTAGTTGATAGGCCTTAATAAACCTCCAGAAGTTGGTAGGCTTTAGACCCAATACCAAATTAATCATTCCTAAATAATTTGTATATATATATATATATATATATATATATATATATATATATATATATATATATATATATATATATATATATGCAAAATAACCACATTGTCCAAAATTACTGTTCTTCGACCACCTACGTGTGCAATAATGCCAGGGCAATATAACCAATTACTCACAGTGGTCATTAACAAGAGTAGAGTGCTTGGAGCAACAGTAACGAATTCAAAACTAATTCTGGTAGATTATTGGTCGTGTCTAACTCAACCTGTTAACCAGGAAATTACAGTATTTGTTCGATTAATATCTTATTTTATGTGGTTAGTATGTTGTTGTTAAAGATTCGCTACTTGTAACAAAAAGTTCCAAGTAGCACGGGCTATGGTGAGCCCGTAGTGGATGTTGATGTGGTTAGTAATGACGTGGTGGGGGCGACTGATGTATACTTGAGGAAGGCTCACTGATACAATCACGTGCAAATTAAAGTAACTAGTTTATTACCCTTAATCCTATGTACATGGTTTGAGAATTGTCTTTACGAAACACCATATGCAAAGCTAGTCACAGTACTCATGCCGCAGACGATACTCAAGCCTTGTAATGTGTCGTGACCTTAACACCGCAATATATGACGCGCTTCACTACACAGCTACCTATCGTGTTCAGGGATGTTCACAGGAGCGCAGGGGGATGCTTGGGATATTAATTTGCATATACAACATTATAATCTGGCATGTGTTGTAGAAATAATCACATACATGCTCGATCTTACGACCAGCACGCGTAAGCAACCTGTCCTCCTACAATGAACGTCGCTTTTCGTTCATATGCGTTAATAAGGCCTAAACTTGTCATACTAGAGAATAGAAGCGACTGGCGAAAGTGACGTACTGACCCGTTTTCTGTTTTGGGTCCTCTGGCTTAGTCTGGTAGGTTAGGAGAGGCCACTTTATATTAACCGTTTTCTTAACGTAGTGAAACCTTAGGAGAACGGACTATGGTGAGAATCTCTACTCAAATGGGTCACACCAATTTGAGCCAATAGCTGATGAATGATTGATAAAGATTAAGCCACCCAAGAGATGGCACGGGCATGAATATAGCCCGTAAGTGATGGCCCTCTTGAGCCATTACCAGTATCATGAGATGATACTGGAGATCTGTGGAGGCGCGACTGCACCCTGCGTGACGGGAGATGTCTCCCGGATCAAATGGTGACCAAATGATCGAGCCAATAGCCCCTTTATTCTCTCTATATAGATACTTTACACCACCAGTTCCAGGCACTGGCAACTTGATCTAAGCTACCATAGGGTTGAACAAATCCACAAGAGCCGTGACGAGTATTCGAACCTACGTCAGAGATCATCCCAAGGGAAGGGAAGGGAACTATCAGGGGGAAAGCGCCAAGCCATCACGACTATATAGCACTGGGAAGGGGTCAGGATAAGGATTTGGGATGGGCCGGGGGGGAAGGAATGGTGTCAAACCACTTGGACGGTCGGGGATTGAACGCCGACCTAGACGCTGCCTTTATCGACTGAACTACGACATGATCATAAGAATTGAAACCGAAGTTCTACTTAATCCTTGTCACAGCCCTTGTGGATTTGTTCATTTGATCCATCACGCTATTGTGATTTCTGTGTGTAATAAAGTAAAGGTGAAGAGGTAGAACGGCCTATTGACATAGCTCGAGTGCATGGGGGAGTTGTGTAAAACCCTGGTTTGTGTCTCGGAGAGGCTGCAGGATCCAGTAAGTTCAGTAGAACTTCGGTTTCAACTCTTTTTTGACCATGTCGTAGCTCAGTCGATTAAGGCAGTGTCTGGGATGCTCTCGGACGCAGGTTCGAATCCTCGTCACGGCCCTTGTGGATTTGTTCATTTGATCCATCACGCTATTGTGATATGTGTGTGTACCATAGGGGTTACTTTGCGGTGATTCCGGGGGTTAAGGTCCCCTCCGCGGCCCGGTCTCTGACCAGGCCTCCTGGCTGATGAACTGGTTAACCAGGTTGTTGGACGAGGCTCCTCGCAGCCTGAGGTATGAATCACAGCGTGTGAGTATTGTAAGACAAATGTTTTTAATTAATTTATTGTAAATACTTACACTGACATCATCACATTCCACACTTATATGTGTGATCCCTTGTGTTGTTGTTTAAGATTCGCTACATGGAACAAAAAGTTCCAAGTAGCACGGGCTATGGTGAGCCCGTAAGACACGTTGATTATATATATATATATATATATATATATATATAAATATATATATATATATATATATATATATATATATATATATATATATGCAGAAAAACCACAACGAAATGGAGAAGAGAGATGAACGTTTCGACTCGCGAAAGTCGTTGTCAACATCAGACTCCAACATCAACATGAGTCTGATGTTGACAACGACTTTCGCGAGTCGAAACGTTCATCTCTCTTCTCCATTTCTTTGTGGTTTTTCCGCATACAAATGATCAGTGTTTAGTGATCGTCAATTGCATATATATATATATATATATATATATATATATATATATATATATATATATATATATATATATATATATATATATATATATATATATATATATATATATGCGTGTGTGTGTGTGCCCTTAACAATCACTTAACAATTCCACTTCTTCATTTATACCATTTCGACCACTTGATGAACCCTCAATCACCCCGTTAGTGTGGACATCTACACTCCAATGAGTTAATTGCCCGTGAACAGGTCGTGAACGGAGCGTCGTGTTGCGCAGCGCCAGTTCTGGTGGTCGCCGCCAGGGGGCCAGTCTGTAGGAGGCCCGCTATACCTCTTTATAACAAAGCCTGTCAAGACGCGGGCAATAATGCTTCCTGATCATTCATCATTCTTCTTGATCATTCATCATACTTCTTGATCATACAACATACTTCCCGATCATACCAAGCACATACAGGAACTGGAGATTGAGCAAGCAATAACCACGTATTCAGGGTGAGAAATATGAGGTTCCTGTAGCACAGTAGCCTACGTCCTTGGCTCACAATCGAGGGACGCAAGTTTAATCCCCAGCCAAGACCAAAACGATTAAAGACGTTTCCATTCACCTTATGCCCCTGTTTACCTAGTAATTAATAGGTACACGGGAGTTAGGTAATTGATGTGGGTTTTATCCTAGAGAAGGTTAATAGTTGACCAAAATAACTCCAAAGACAGGCTAACATTCCCCGTCCATAGTGGGTACCATGTTTCTTGTAGATACCAAATGCTTTAAAGGTACCATCTCCATGCTGGGTATAATATGTAGGTACCTACATATTATACCTACCATGTATAACACCTACCATGTATAATACCTACCATGTATAATACCTACCATGCCATGTATACCTACCATGTATAATACCTACCATGTATAATACCTACCATGTCATGTATACCTACCATGTATAATACCTACCATGTATAATACCTACCATGTATAATACCTACCATGTATAATACCTACCATGTATAATACCTACCATGTATAATACCTACCATGTCATGTATACCTACCATGTCATGTATACCTACCATGTATAATACCTACCATGTATAATACCTACCATGTATAATACCTACCATGTATAATACCTACCATGTCATGTATACCTACCATGTATAATACCTACCATGTATAATACCTACCATGTATAATACCTACCATGTATAATACCTACCATGTATAATACCTACCATGTATAATACCTACCATGTCATGTATACCTACCATGTATAATACCTACCATGTATAATACCTACCATGTATAATACCTACCATGTATAATACCTACCATGCCATGTATACCTACCATGTATAATACCTACCATGCCATGTATACCTACCATGTATAATACCTACCATGTATAATACCTACCATGTATAATACCTACCATGTATAATACCTACCATTTATAATACCTACCATGTCATGTATACCTACCATGTATAATACCTACCATGTCATGTATACCTACCATGTATAATACCTACCATGTATAATACCTACCATGTATAATACCTACCATGTCATGGTACCTACCATGACATGATAGGTACCTACCATGACATGATAGGTACCATGTCCATGACAGGTACCATCAAGGCAGGTACTGAGAAGTAACCAGGATGTTGTTCCTGTCAGTTCCTTCAAGTCCCAGGTCATCAGTCTTTTTCATGTTAATGAAACAGTTGGCAATACTGGTCCAGCGGCCACAGAGTTGAACAGTCCCGACCTAGTCATCACGACTACATCCCCAACATAAGAGGTTATCTTGAGATCATTTCGTAGCTTATCGTCTTCGGGGCCCGGTCCTCGACCAGGCACTACATCCTAACATAAGAGGTTATCCTGAGATGATTACGGGGCGTAGTGTCTTCGCGGCCCGGTCCTCGACCAGGCCTCCTTTTTGTTATACACACCCCCTAGGGAAGCAGCCCGTAGCAGCTTCTATGTCTAACTCTCAGGTACCTATTTACTGCTAGGTAATCAGGGTGAGAGAAACTGCCCATTTGTTTCCGCCTCCGCCGGGGATCGAACCCGGAACCTTAGGACTACGAACCCCGAGCGCTGCCCCACTCAGCCGCCAGGCCCCTGTAGTTGTAGCCCATCATCAGCTTGAGTTAAACACCGACAATCAACCCGCCCCCCACTCCCCCCTCCCACACACAATCAACCCCACTCCCCCCCTCCCACACACAATCAACCCCTCCCCCACTCCCCCCTTCCCACACACAATCAACCCGCTCAGCTGTCAAAACAATATGACAAGTTATACAGCCTTATCAACATGGTGTTGAGTCCTGAGCAAACACGACGTCCCTTCAGTGGCAGCCGTTGTGAACTTTATCCCACCAGCTCGGACATGATAAGCAAGGACAAACAAGAACACTACACAAACAAGCAAGGTGAGAGACGTGTGATGTACACAATGTAACGAGGGATAAGGATACACACACATGATACTTGAAGGTTGCAAACAAGTGTGACATGCACGACAGGGGGATGCAAACACTGTCTTCGAGGCGTATGGGTTCACTTTGACTGGCGTAGTTAACAAAGTTTTTTATACGGGGCCCAGATGACGTTGTACCGGCCAGTTGTACCCAACCAACAGGGATACATCCTATACAGGGGCCGTGGCTGAATGGCCAGCGCTTGGGACTTGTAATCCTAGGGTCCGGGTTCGATCCCGGCGGAAACAGATGGGCAGAGATTCTTTCACCCCTGATGCCCCTGTTAATTAGCAGTAAATAGGTACCTGGGAGTTAGACACCTGTTACGGGCTGCTTCCTGGGAATGTGTGTGTATGTGTGTAAAAAAAAGTTAGTAGTTAATAACAGTTGATTGACTGACAGTTGCGAGGCCGAAAGAACAGAGCTCAACCCCCGCGAACACAACTAGGTGAATATAGGACACACGGACAGTGATACACAAAAGGCTAATGTAGTCCCAATATATAAAAAGGGCGAAAGTCAAGAGGCACTGAACTACAGGCCAGTTTCCCTAACTTGTATACCATGCAAGGTGACGGAGAAGATCGTGAGGAAAAGACTCGTAGAGCATCTGGAGGGAAATAGCTTTGTAACACACCACCAGCATGAGTTCAGAGAAGGTAAATCGCGTCTCACAGGGTTAAAAAAATTCTATGACCAGGCAACAAAAATTAGGCAAGAAAGAGAAGGGTGGGCAGACTGCATTTTCTTGGACTGTCAGATAGCCATTGACACAGTACCCCATAAAAGGCTTGTTACAAAAGTTGGAGCAACAGGCAGGAGTAAAAGGTAAGGTGATCCAGTGGATAAGGGAGTATCTAAGCAATAGGAAACAGCGAGTAACGGTGAGGGGGAAGACATCTGAGTGGCGAGATGCCACCAGCGGGGTTCCACAGGGCTCAGTACTTGGACCCATCCTGTTTCTAATATATGTAAACTATCTTCCAGAGGGTATAGACTCGTTCCTCTCAATGTTTGCTGATGATGCAAAAATTATGAAAAGAATCAAGACAGATGAAGACAGATAGAGACTACAGGATGACCTGGACAAACTGGAGGAATGGTCTAGAAAATGGCTGCTAAAATTCAACTCAGGAAAGTGTAAGGTAATGAAATTAAGCGAAGGGAGCAGGAGGCTGAACACAAGATACCATCTGGGAGGTGAAATCATGGAAGAGTCAAATAGAGAGAAAGATCTGGGGGTTAATATCACACCGAACCTGTCGCCAGAGGCCCACGTCAAAAGGATATCATCAGCGGCATATGCTAGACTGGCCAACATAAGAACTGCCTTTAGAAACTTGTGTAAGGAATCGTTCAGGACCCTGTATACCACTTACGTCAGACCGATCCTGGAATATGCAGCTCCAGCCTGGAGTCCATACCTAGTAAAACACAAGACAAAGTTAGAGAAGATTCAGCGGTATGCCACCAGACTGGTCCCGGAATTGAGAGGAATGAGCTACGAGGAAAGGCTAAAGGAGCTGAACCTCACGTCCCTTTAAAACAGAAGAGTAAGGGAAGACATGGTAATTACCTACAAAATTCTCAGGGGAATTGACAGGGTGGACAAAGACAAACTCTTCAGCACGGGTGGGACACGAACAAGGGGACACAGGTGGAAACTTAGTATCCAGATGAGCCACAGAGACATTAAAAAGATTTTTTCAGTGTCAGAGTAGTTAATAAATGGAATGCACTAGGAAGTGATGTGGTGGAGGCTGACTCCATACACAGTTTCAAATGTAGATATGATAGAGCCCAGTAGGCTCAGGAATCTGTACACCAGTTGATTGACAGTTAAGAGGCGGGACCAAAGAGCCAGAGCTCAACCCCCGCAAGCACAACTAGGTGAATACAACCACAGGACACATGGGGAAACACCTGTTCAACACCCAACTGAAGCAATAGGGTGTTAAGACACAGATGTTCTCCATGAGAGCTCTGAACATGAACAAGATGAGACAATTAATTAACAAAATACACCAAGATAGAAATCTAGTTACCGTTTCTGGAACAGGAAGCCCGAATCTTGACTTATCATGTAAATTCAGGTAAATTATCCCCTTGCAGGCGATGAGTCACAATAACGTGGCTAAAGTATGTTGACCAGACCACACACTAGAAGGTGAAGAGACGACGACGTTTCGGTCCGTCCTGGACCATTCTCAATCGACTTGAGAATGGTCCAGGACGGACCGAAACGTCGTCGTCTCTTCACCTTCTAGTGTGTGGTCTGGTCAAAATTATCCCCTTGGCCACATTAACCTTCCACAGATTGCAACCCTCAGCAGTTGATCTACTCCCAGCTACCTAGTTGCCCTGCTAGGTGAACAGACGCATCAGGTGAACAGAAACATGCCCAACTTCTTAGTCCTGCACGGGGATTAAACACATACCCCTTGGTTGAGTCAATGACGTAGACCACTATGACACAGGACCTCGTTTAGAACCGCCTGTCTTACAAAATATTGTAAACTTACAAAATATCATTCAGAGTGTCTCTGTGATTTGTACGTTGAGATCTTCGGAGGATGATAAGTCTTAATAATCCTCCAGAAGATGATAGGCTTAATAACCCTTCAGAGTCATATTGCTTAATAACCCTCCAGAGGTTTATATTCCTTTATAACCCTCCAGAGGTTGATAGACCTTAATAACCCTCCAGAGGTTGATAGACCTTAATAACCCTCCAGAGGTTGATCGACCTTAATAACCCTCCAGAGGTTGATAGACCATAATAACCCTCCAGAGGCTGATAATCCTTAATAACCCTATAAAGGCTGATGCACCTTAATAATCCTCCAGAGGTTGAAAGGCCTTAAATCCAATACTTAACCCCACCAGAATTCCAAAACGAGAACAGATTCAATACGACCCATATCAAAGAAAAGGAGAGATTACAACAATTATACTCCACTCACACTTTCAACTAAAGGCTTTAGAGAAGGAATGCCGTAACTGCACAAGACAACCAACAGTGGGAAAGACGAGGGGCTTAGGAGCCGAAGCCCTGCCGTGTCAGCTCAAATAAGAGCGCACATAAACACACAATCAGCGACACAACACACTCATGTACACAAGCTCCGTGTCCAATCATTTTATGTTAGCTGAAAGATACCCAGCCTGATTAATCTGTCATCCTATACAATGTTATATAGCTTTGTGTCTTATGCCCTTGTGACGTTAAGATTTGAATATCGTGTGTCCTCAGTTTTTTGTTGTTAATAAAATCTGGTTTTTTCGTATGTTATTATATCTATAGTTAGTGAAAAATAATATTTTTCAGGCATTTCAACCTGTTCAGGTTAAACATAGCCACAATAGCTTACTGATCACTCTACAAGTATACTAAAGCCCAGAACGTAAACCAGGACTAATTCAAGCCACAGTATACCTTCTTTACCCGGCAAATATATTTGAATATCTGACACAGATTTCTAGACCAGTAAACTCACATGGTATACACCCCGTGACACAGGCTACAGTCGCCGGTATATGTATCATCACGGTGATAAGATTGTACCGTGACAACTATGTAAGTTAAAGGCTGCTGCCATATTGTTTTGTCTGGTCAAAATTATAATTTCGAGTTGCAGCTTTGTGTTTGTGTATGAGGGGAGGGGAGGGGGGGGGATGTGTGTACTCACCTAGTTGTGCTTGCGGGGGTTGAGCTTTGGCTCTTTGGTCCCGCCTGTCAACTGTCAATCAACTGGTGTACAGATTCCTGAGCCTACTGGGCTCTATCATATCTACATTTAAAACTGTGTATGGAGTCAGCCTCCACCACATCACTGCCTAATGCATTCCATCCGTTAACTACTCTGACACTGAAAAAGTTCCTTCTAACGTCTCTGTGGCTCATGTGGGTACTCAGTTTCCACCTGTGTCCCTTGTTCGCGTCCCACCAGTGTTGAATAGTTTATCTTTGTTTACCCGGTCGATTCCTCTGAGGATTTTGTAGGTTGTGATCATGTCTCCCTTACTCTTCTGTCTTCCAGTGTCGTAAGGTGCATTTCCCGCAGCCTTTCCTCGTAACTCATGCCTCTTAGTTCTGGGACTAGTCTAGTGGCATACCTTTGGACTTTTTCCAGCTTCGTCTTGTGCTTGATAAGGTACGGGTTCCATGCTGGGGCCGCATACTCCAGGATTGGTCTTACATATGTGGTGTACAAGATTCTGAATGATTCCTTACACAGGTTCCTGAACGCTGTTCTGATGTTAGCCAGCCTCGCATATGCCGCAGACGTTATTCTTTTTATGTGGGCTTCAGGAGACAGGTTTGGTGTGATATCAACTCCTAGATCTTTCTCTCTGTCCGTTTCGTTAAGTACTTCACCTCCTATTCTGTATCCTGTGTCTGGCCTCCTATTTCCACTGCCTAGTTTCATTACTTTGCATTTACTCGGGTTGAACTTCAACAGCCATTTGTTGGACCATTCACTCAGTCTGTCTAGGTCATCCTGTAGCCTCCTACTATCGTCCTCCGTTTCAATCCTCCTCATAATTTTTGCATCATCGGCAAACATTGAGAGAAACGATTCTATACCCTCTGGGAGATCATTTACATATATCAGAAACAGTATAGGTCCAAGGACTGACCCCTGCGGGACTCCACTCGTGACGTCTCGCCAATCTGAGACCTCACCCCGCACACTGACTCATTGTCTCCTGTTGCTTAGGTACTCCTGTATCCAACGGAGTACCTTCCCTTTCACTCCAGCCTGCATCTCCAGCTTTTTCACTAGCCTCTTGTGTGGCACTGTATCAAAGGCTTTCTGACAATCCAAAAATATGCAGTCTGCCCACCCTTCTCTCTCTTGCCTTATTTTGTTGCCTGGTCGTAGAATTCAAGTAACCCTGTGAGGCAGGACCTGCCATCCCTGAATCCATGTTGATGCTGTGTTACAAAGTTCTTTCGCTCCAGGTGCTCCACTAGCTTTCTTCGCACAATCTTCTCCATCAGCTTGCATGGTATGCAGGTTAGGGACACTGGCCTGTAGTTCAGTGCCTCCTGTCTATCCCTTTCTTGTATATCGGGACTACGTTAGCTGCTTTCCAAATTTCTGGCAGTTCCCCTGTTGCCAGTGATTTGTTTATACACTATGGAGAGTGGGAGGCACAGTGCTTCTGCTCCTCCTTTAGTATCCAAGGGGAGATTCCATCTGGGCCTATAGCCTTTGTACGTGTGTGTGTGTGTGTGTGTGTGTGTGTGTGTGGTGTGTGTGTGTGTGTGTGTGTTGTGTGTGTGTGTGTGTGTGTGTGTGTGTGTGTACTCACCTAGTTGTGCTTGCGGCGGTTGAGCTTTGGCTCTTTGGTCCCGCCTCTCAATTGTCAAGCTATGTGAGTGTGTGTGTGTGTGTGTGTGTGTGTGTGTGTGTGTGGTGTGTGTGTGTGTGTGGGTGTGTGTGTGTGTGTGTGTGTGTGTGTGTGTGTGTGTTTTCTACCATACCTACACCATGATGCATGGGGGGTTATATGTAAAACTTGGACTGCCTCCAGTACAAGCCTCCAGACTTCCTGTGTATTCAGTGGAATTCGAGGGTGTATAACTTATACCAAGTCGTGGTATAGGAATAAAGTGTTGGCAGGGAATACCTTGATCGCTGGTTCGAATCCCCTTATTGCTCAAATTGATTTTCTCATTGATGTATATCATTTTGGAGTGATTTTTATGTATATAGCATTATTGACAACCCAGTGCATCTTGTTCACGAAAAAACGGTAAAGACATTACAAATATAAAGAATATATAATATATTCTGAGCGTTCAGTTTGAATATGCAGAGATAGGTTGAACTCTGATCGTTCTTCAGATGGTTATTACACCCGCCAGAACTGCTTAATGGTTCGTAATTGTCCATGAAAATGTAGTTATATATGACGCATGTATACAGTGAAATAACAAATACAAAATGTTTTTTTTGTTCAATGCTTATAATATTGTGTGCATATTAGTGACATGAAAATATCCCGATTTTAACATATTTTGTTACATAATTTGTTTTCAAATGACACACTATTGAATAATATTACTGGAAAAACTGCAAAAAATCAGACATTGAAATAAATATGGAAGGGAGTACCACCTCTGGCTGGAAGAAGGGGACCCATAGCCTCGGAGGAAATCACACATAACGCATTGGAGGAATGTGGGGTCCCCTCCAATACAGTTTTGTGTGCTTTTCTCCTACCACCCCCTTCCTTTTTTATGCTTTATTGAAATAAATATGTATAAATATATTCCGGGCAACTCCCTCCCAGACGACCCCACGCCTGGCCCGGGGTAGGACTCACTACCCTGGAACACAAAACCCGAAACTGTCTCTATTTTCCGCTGTTACAACTTGTAATAAAGTTGTTACATCTGGCTTAACGTTTTATGACGTATTAGAACGTTGTTACAACTTGCTATATTGGTTGTTATAACTGGTTAGGAAGTGTAAAACTTGTTCGAACGTTGTACCAACGTCGTAGTTTCGGAGTGTGTTGGCGGGTAGGCTGGTTCCCACCTCCTCCCCTCCTCTGTTGGTCAGACTTTACGGGTCAAGTTTAAATGCACCTCTTCGGGTTTACACACACATATATATAGGGATACCACCTCTGTTGTGTTTGTAGGGACCTTGGCCCTCGAAGAAGAGGATATGTAGCATCCGGAATAGCCTTGTGGGGCACCCGCGTACACTCATATATCGTCTTCTACCACCCCATATTCCAGCTCCTTGTCCGCATATCCCAGCTCCTTGTCCTCATATCCCAGCTCCTTGTCCTCATATTCCAGCTCCTTGTTCTCATATCCCAGCTCCTTGTCCTCACATCCCAGCTCCTTGTCCTCATATCCCAGCTCATTGTCCTCATATTCCAGCTCCTTGTTCTCATAACCCAGCTCCTTGTCCTCATATCCTAGCTCCTTGTCCTCATATCCCAGCTCCTTGTCCTCATAACCCAGCTCCTTGTCCTCATATGCCAGCTCCTTGTCCTCATATCCCAGCTCCTTGTCCTCATATCCCAGCTCATTGTCCGCATATCCCAGCTCAATGTCCTCACATCCCAGCTCATTGTCCGCATATCCCAGCTCATTGCCGCATATCCCTTCCAAGTGCTATTAATCGTATTTGCTAGGCTCTTTTTCTTCATAAATACCTAATCTTACTGTTTCTGGGTCTGCTTTACTCATATGTA
>WNGS01111181.1:55345278-55365274 GCA_020271785.1 Procambarus virginalis | reverse complement strand
CTGTATATATATATATATATATATATATATATATATATATATATATATATATATATATATATATATATATATATATATATATATATATATATAGAAGGTAGTGCTAAGGTCTGGTGAGTAACAATGGTCCTCACAGTAATACAGAGAAATCCCAATAGCGTGATGCATCAAATGAACAAATCCACAAGGGCCGTGACGAAGATTCGAACCTACGACCGAGAGCATCCCAGACGCTGCCTTAATCGACTGAGCTACGACATGGTAAAAGAGGCGCTTGTGGCTTTGTCCCTGACAGTAACGCGAGAGCTCACACCAACCGCCTGAGTCCTGGCCCGGGATGTAGAGGAGTTGATCTCTGTAAACAAGGAAAGCAAGCAAGCATAAGATAATCTTAAAAAAAATCAATATTATCGATGAACCTATGTCACTAAACATCCCCCAACCACACCGGCAATATTACATTCCTCTCTCTGACCGACGCGCATTCATAACCCACTACATAGAAATTCTCGAATGCCTGAAAGAATTCATAAAATCCATTCACTTTACATCTTAGCGTTATCTTGCAGAATTATCAATCATTAGGCTCTCGAACGACCGTCTGGATACCATATAGGAGAGCTTTACAGCAGTTGAAGTCTCCAAGAAGCCCGGTAGGATACCATATTGACCGCAGAGACAGACCCGACCCTCTCTCTCTCTCTCTCTCTCTCTCCCCCCTAACACCATGCCTTGAGGTGCTTCCGGGGCTTAGCGTCCCCGCGGCCCGGTCGTCGACCAGGCCTCCTGGTTGCTGGACTGATCAACCAGGCTGTTTGACGCGGCTGCTCGCATAACTACCATTCACTACATAAACGACACAACCTCTGTCTACTTATCGACTGGTATTTGTAATTATATTTGTTTGAGGCCGCCAACGTGCATCTGGTCTGAAGTGTTTTCAATGTCTCTTGTTCATGCTTGTATAAATTATATATATATATTTTTTAATTTTGCCCCGAGGGGCGAGTTTATTGGGCAGTATATCTCTCTACTGTGAGTGGACACACAGCCATAGCAGAACGTACAACACTCTCCAATAGGAAGAAACCCGCTGCTTGGTATATATAATATATATATAATATATATATATATATATAATATAATATTATTATATATATATATATCTATATATAATATATATGTTGATGTTCGGCTACTTAGCGTTTACAATGTTTATACGTCTGGTTACAAGGGTGGTCTTGTGTTTACACTATTCAGTTTATGCTTACGATGTTTTCCTTGTGGTTACGATGTTCATATTGTTTTTACGATGTTTACCTTCAGCTTACGATGTTTCCCTTTTACCGTTTTATTTAATATAAATTCTGACATACGAGTGTGTGATGAAAACAGTATTACGGTAAAGAAATTTTCGTGCGAGCCTGTATAACACAGTGTTGTGTATGCCTGAGATAACACAGTGTTGTGTATGCCTGAGATAACACCGTTGTGTATAACTGAGATAACACAACGTTGTGGCCCTGTAAGATGTCTACGTTATCATGTTATCCTGTGTATGAGTGACCGTGTGAGTATATGTGCAACTTATCATATAATCCTATGAATAATTCACCGTGAAATCCTGTTTAATTCGCCAAGTTATGACTGACAACGACAAAATGGCGATACAATCGCAACTTTATTTAAAAAATCTTTTATATAATCGACTTCCATTAAGTTGCTTTCTGAAAATAATAAATTCCGTTAATAATGAATATTAATAATAATAATAATAATAATTATATAATAATTAATAATTATATAATAATAATTAATAATGAATTCCGTTAATAATGTATTTTTGTATAAAATATTGATACATGTAACAAACAAATCTTCTATTTTGTTTTATTTGATTTAGTCTATTGTTTGCTATTTTATTTAGTTTATTGCATGTTACTGTATGTGATATATTGTGTGATAATGTATTTGGTCTATTGGGTGCTATTATGTTTGGTCTATTTTATGCTATTGTATTTGGTCTAGTGTGTGCAATTGCATTTTATCTACTGCAATACAAGAGGAAAAGCCACTTCAACACGCTAGCTATCTCCATCTCATCAGATAATCCCCCATCATGCACTTGCCAGATCATACCGTCTCTCCTGATGGACCCATCAGATCACGCTCTCGACTTGAGAATGGTCCAAGACGGATCGAAACGTTGTCGTCCCTTCATTTTCTAGTATGTGGTCTGGTCAACTCCTCATGTGATATCCCCTCTACCCATTGACTCACAAAATGAGGTCACCCTCTACCCATTGACTCACAAAATGAGGTCACCCTCTACCCATTGACTCACAAAATGAGGTCACCCTCTACCCATTGACTCACAAGATGAGGTCACCCTCTACCCATTGACTCACAAAATGAGGTCACCCTCTACCCATTGACTCACAAAATGAGGTCACCCTCTACCCATTGACTCACAAAATGAGGTCACCCTCTACCCATTGACTCACAAAATGAGGTCACCCTCTACCCATTGACTCACAAGATGAGGTCACCCTCTACCCATTGACTCACAAGATGAGGTCACCCTCTACCCATTGACTCACAAGATGAGGTCACCCTCTACCCATTGACTCACAAAATGAGGTCACCCTCTACCCACTGACTCACAAAATGAGGTCACCCGCTACCCATTGACTTAAGGTGATGTCCCCTCTACGTGTGGACTCACAAGATTATGTCATCACTGCTCAAGAACTTCTCAGATTTGGCCCTCTCTGCAAACACACTCACCAGAGGATGCTGCCAATGTCCACGTACTCCACAGACACTCGATCAATGTACTCATGACGAACTCTGCCCCCCGGACTCACCAGGCTCTCCAAACCCACGCACCACACAACCCAAACCAAGAGTTAACTGGTTATCTCCTAAGAATGGCTTCTATTGTTCCAGGATTTATGGGGGTGGTCACTCTCGGGAGGTGGACAAGGAATACTGCAACTACTGTTGATGCGTTCTTAGTCAAGCTGGAATAGTGGCTTTGTGAGGACCTGGAGACTGGAAAATAGTCCAGGATGGACTGTGAGACTGGATAATGATCCAGGATGGACTGTGAGACTGGATAATAATCCAGGATGGACTGTGAGACTGGATAATGATCCAGGATGGACTGTAAGACTGGATAATGATCCAGGATGGACTGTGAGACTGGATAATGATCCAGGATGGACTATAAGACTGGATAATGATCCAGGATGGACTATAAGACTGGATAATGATCCAGTATGAACTATGAGACTGGATAATGGTCCAGCATGTTACGGGAATGGGTAATAGACCTGCATTAACTGTTACCCCGTGTCCCACCTATTGTATTCCTCTGTTCCAGATATTGCCTCCCTATGTCCCAAACTACTGTATTCCAGGGAGCTTTCCAGTGTGAGGACATCCTCCTCAGACTGCGTAACACAACACCAAGACATCCATCATCGCCCAAAGAAAACACCCGGAGTGACTTCCCGGCAGCAGGTAATCTATAAGGCGAGGACTGGTCCGCCAAGATAAGAACCCTCCGCGGCGTCCGTAGCCTAGCCCCTTCCTGCATACCCACATAGCCCCTTCCTGCATACCCTGGCGAAGCAAACTGCCTGGCTGGTTGACTGGCTGGCTCTCCAACTGGCTGGCTGGCTGGCTGTCTAGCTGGCTGGCTCTCCAGCTGGCTGGCTGGTTGACTGGCTGGCTGTCCAGCTGGCTGGCTGGTTGACTGGCTGGCTATCTAGCTGGCTGGCTCTCCAACTGGCTGGCTGGCTGGCTGTCTAGCTGGCTGGCTCTCCAGCTGGCTGGCTGGTTGACTGGCTGGCTGTCCAGCTGGCTGGCTGGTTGACTGGCTGGCTATCTAGCTGGCTGGCTCTCCAGCTGGCTGGCTGGTTGACTGGCTGGCTGTCCAGCTGGCTGGCTGGTTGACTGGCTGGCTATCTAGCTGGCTGGCTCTCCAGCTGGCTGGCTGGTTGACTGGCTGGCTCTCCAGCTGGCTTGCTGGCTGTCTAGCTGGCAGAGGAACGAATGAATATGCGACATCAAAGGCTATCCCTCCATCTTGTGTAAATACATTTAGGCAGCCCCGTGCCGCGTATCATTACATGAGCCTCCCAGTAGCTGCTTCTGCTGCAGGTGCTGCTGTTGTTGTTGCTGCTGTTGTTACTGCAGCTGTTGTTACTGTTGTTGCTGCTGTTGTTGCAGCTGTTGTTACTGCAGCTGTTGTTACTGCAGCTGTTGCAGCTGTTGTTACTGCAGCTGTTGTTACTGTTGTTGCTGCTGTTGTTGCAGCTGTTGTTACTGTTGTTGCTGCTGTTGTTGCAGCTGTTGTTACTGCAGCTGTTGTTACTGTTGTTGCTGCTGTTGTTGCAGCTGTTGTTACTGCAGCTGTTGTTACTGCAGCTGTTGCAGCTGTTGTTACTGCAGCTGTTGTTACTGTTGTTGCTGCTGTTGTTGCAGCTGTTGTTACTGCAGCTGTTGTTACTGTTGTTGCTGCTGTTGTTGCAGCTGTTGTTACTGCAGCTGTTGTTACTGTTGTTGCAGCTGTTGTTACTGCAGCTGTTGTTACTGTTGTTGCAGCTGTTGTTACTGCAGCTGTTGTTACTGTTGTTGCTGCTGTTGTTACTGCAGCTGTTGTTACTGTTGTTGCTGCTGTTGTTGCAGCTGTTGTTACTGCAGCTGTTGTTACTGTTGTTGCTGCTGTTGTTGCAGCTGTTGTTACTGCAGCTGTTGTTACTGTTGTTGTTACTGTTGTTGCTGCTGTTGTTGCAGCTGTTGTTACTGCAGCTGTTGTTACTGCAGCTGTTGCAGCTGTTGTTACTGTTGTTGTTACTGTTGTTGTTACTGTTGTTGTTCCTGTTGTTACTGTTGTTGTTACTGTTGTTGTTACTGTTGTTGCAGCTGTTGTTACTGTTGTTGTTACTGTTGTTGTTACTGTTGTTACTGTTGTTGTTACTGTTGTTGTTACTGTTGTTACTGTTGTTGCAGCTGTTGTTACTGTTGTTGTTGCTGTTGTTGCTGCTGTTGATGCAGCTGCTGTTACTGTTGTTGTTACTGTTGTTACTGTTGTTGCAGCTGTTGTTACTGTTGTTGTTACTGTTGTTACTGTTGATGCAGCTGTTGTTACTGTTGTTGTTACTGTTGTTACTGTTGTTGTTACTGTTGTTACTGTTGATGCAGCTGTTGTTACTGTTGTTGTTACTGTTGTTACTGTTGATGCAGCTGTTGTTACTGTTGATGCAGCTGTTGTTACTGTTGTTGCAGCTGTTGTTACTGTTGTTGTTACTGTTGTTACTGTTGTTGCAGCTGTTGTTACTGTTGTTGTTCCTGTTGTTACTGTTGTTGTTACTGTTGTTGTTACTGTTGTTGCAGCTGTTGTTACTGTTGTTGTTACTGTTGTTGTTACTGTTGTTGTTGCTGTTGTTGCTGCTGTTGATGCAGCTGCTGTTACTGTTGTTGTTACTGTTGTTACTGTTGTTGTTGCTGCTGTTGTTACTGTTGCTGTTGATACTGCTGCTGCCACTGCTCATTACTGGATTCCATGTTGCCTAAACAGAGGTTCCTCTGTAAGCAATGACTAGCCGTTTTTCAGGATACACTCCAAAACAGTTTACTAACTCCAAGATATCTTGGAAGATATCTTGATATCTTCCAAGATATCTTGGAAGAAAATGCAGAATAGAACCAGTGAAGAGCAGAGGTGCCATAGGCACAATCAGAGAACACTGTATAAACATCAGAGGTCCAGTGAAGAGCAGAGGTGCCATAGGCACAATCAGAGAGCACTGTATAAACATCAGAGGTCCAGTGACGAGCAGAGGTGCCATAGGCACAATCAGAGAACACTGTATAAACATCAGAGGTCCAGTGAAGAGCAGAGGTGCCATAGGCACAATCAGAGAACACTGTATAAACATCAGAGGTCCAGTGAAGAGCAGAGGTGCCATAGGCACAATCAGAGAACACTGTATAAACATCAGAGGTCCAGTGAAGAGCAGAGGTGCCATAGGCACAATCAGAGAACACTGTATAAACATCAGAGGTCCGCGGTTGTTCAACGTCCTCCCAGCGACTATAAGAAATATTGCCGGAACAACCGTGGACATCTTCAAGAGGAAACTGGACTGTTTTCTAAGAGAAGTTCCTGATCAGCCGGGCTGTGGTGGGTATGTGGCTCTGCGGGCCGCTCCAAGCAACAGCCTGGTGGACCAAACTCTCACAAGTCAAGTCTGGCCTCGGGCCGGGCTTGGGGAGTAGAAGAACTCCCAGAACCCCATCAACCAGGTATCAACCAGGTATATCTATTTACTGTTAGGTGAACAGAGACATTAGGTGTAATGAAACGTCCCTTCAAGTTCCTCGCCCTGCCCTGGATTCGAACTCGGCTTCAATTGGTTTTGAGCCGACTACACTTACTGCTACGCTACGGACCCACAATCTTAAACACGGTGTGGAATAAAGTTCGAGTGGTAGTAGAGTAATTAAGTTAAGGAAGCGGTAGTAGTTTCACTCTACTTGGGCGATTAAGTTAAGAGATGGAGCAAAAATTTAATTTTAGTTGAGTGAAAATATTCAACCCGTCCTCGCAAATTTAATAAGTCAATATTGACTTATTAGTTGCGTGCATAGGTGACATATTTAACATAATAGTTTACCTTGAAAATCTTCATAGAAAACACCGACCTTACCTAACCTACTTAGTATGTTAAAATAAGCATCTTATAGCTTCGTAATTACAATTGTTACTTAACCTATTATAGGTATAGGTTAGGTAATAATTGTAATTACGAAGCAATAAGATGCTTGTCTTAACATGCTAGCAAGGTTAGGTAAGGTCGGTGTTTTCTATGAAGATTTTCAAGGGAAACTATTAAGTTAAGTATGTCACCTATGCACATATTTAATAAGTCAATATTGACTTATTAAATTTGCGAGGACGGGTTGAAATATTACACATGAGAGCTAATAATTTGTCTGTAAGTTCGAATGTCTGATATTGACTTACTAAAGAAATTGCAAATAGTATTCACCACGTCATTAAAATTTACTGATGAACTTATTGATTTTTTTTATGGTATAAAGGTTTCTTATATAATTAAAAACAGCTAAATATAACTTATAAAGTGATATTATTTAATGTCTATAGAATTAAGATAGACTTAGTGGTTTGGCTTAATTTGCATAATTATATTTACATGAATGACGAAGATCACTTACACTTGGACGGTTGTGGCTGCATACATACACACGGAATACAGTTGCTGTATGAGGACTATTTTTGGTGTGCTGTCCGGTTGTGCCTGGCCAGGCACAGGTTGTTGGTAGTTTTGATGGTCGTAGCTTACCCAGGCAGGCTTGGGAATGGAATTTGGAGGATTCTGAAGGCAGCAGCTGTTTGTGTTGTGGTTCTAGCTTATTTGGCGAAGTCCAAAATTTTCTTAACTTCGTCCATTCTTCTGGGACATTGTTGACAGACCTCATTGTGTTTTTCTCCTCAGAGGGCGCAGTTCTTGATGTTTTTAGAGCAGTCTTGTAGTCATGATGCTCGAGCATATGCTGAATATTCTGTCCTTTTCAGGACATTTGTTTCCATAGTGGTCGCATTTCCAGCACGTGAGGCATTCCTGAAGCTTGAAGAACCTCTCCTTGGAGACCTGGGACAGTGTGCAAGTGATGACGAAGTATTTAAACCCCCTTTTCTTTGGCTTGGTCAACTGGGGTTATAGAACTTCGTGAACAACTCATATATAACACGTATAACAGTGTGACAATACTCGACGGGATAAATCCACATGCTCCTTAACAGATATATGAATATATCAGAGTGGTCTACGACCTCGTCTCACAACAGAGGGGGCCCCGGTTCAATCCCTGGGCGGGAACCGTTTCTGTTTCTCGAACCAGGAATCGTATCACAGGTATGTCTACACTGCAGAAGTCAGCACACCGGCGGTAATGAGACGCACACTTTCTCTACCCATTTCCTCGAATATCAGCTTACGTCCTGTCTTCTGGAAATGGAATTATTGCCATTTCCAAGCCATTTGTCCCCAAAGAGAACACTTTATGCATACAGTAGGCTCCACTATGTATTTTACCACTTTCCTGTATCCAAGTCCTTGCACAAAAAGTCTTTCTGGAGCCTCACCTTTTAATAAGGCAACAATCTGACTTTGTTTTTTCGCCATGTACAATGTTCCTCTTAGCCAACACAACACTTTCATTGTTGAGTTGAAAAAATTCAGGATCCAAGTATGTTGGATACTTAAAAATAATAACTTTAGTGTAAATTATTCCCACTTCAGGAGTAACCAAACAATATTCTTAAATTCGTCAGGGTTAGATGTTCCAATTCTTCTTCTGTCCCAACAGTTATGTAGGGCCGGTGAACACCCTCCTTAAATAATGGTTCATATTCACCAAATTCTTTGGCCAACTGGACTCCAGCTTCTGATGAAAAGTTAGTTGACATGTCGAGGAAAATAACAGCGGCTTCCTTCCATTAATCTGTCCATCTTGCTGTGTGGGGTCCTGTTGCGTCTGTCTTCATTTTGAGATTGTCAAGTATTTGAAGTCCTTGGTCCTGTCTGGCGTCGATCATTGCATTTTTTCGGTCGTTTCTCATGCCAACTACTCTCGCTGTCACTTCTTACCCGTGTTCAAAGTCTTCCGCTTTTTCCTGGCCATTACTACCTGAAATGGCTTAGAGTCGTGTTCTATGTCATGCCCACTCTCAGACTCTGTAGACATAGCAGAAGTTCGCCAAATGTCCTGAATGAGTAGGAATACTGGCTCGCTATAGCAGTTAGCACATTTTCTCAACCTCCAAGAGTGCTCCCGACGCACGTCTGCACCGCAGAACATGAATTGCCGAATATCCCGAGGGACAGAACCCATGGTTTTCGTACACAACCACCCAACTATATATTGTATTTACATGCATAAATCACGTTTTCACCAAATCTTAAACATTACTTTCAATAATGTATGATACAAAATTAAATATGATTTGTTTATATGCTTGTAAAACACGCCGGCCAATATTGCATGTGCCCACCTCACCCAAAAGTTACATATTACATAATTAAGTCTGCAGTGCATGCTATTAATTTATTTTTTTTTTTTTTACATACGTTTCTCACATAAGCAGACAAAACACTTACTTTACACACCACTGGCAAGCCTCTAACTTACGATAAGGAATTTCACTCCATCAAACAACAAAGAAAAATAGTCCGATTCTATACTCAGATGTGTTAAAAATACAGTAATTGTAATAGACAATCAGAAATCATTTGCGCCTACTTATGCCGAAAAATTCGTCCTATGGCTGTGTTAGTCACAATCATTTGAAAAACTTACATTGCTTTGTTTTAATAAGTAACATTAAATATACTCACAAGAAGATAAATATGTGACGTGATTTTTTTCATATATAAAAAAATAATTAGATAACATTTGCAAATAAAACTATCTTGCCCTGAGAGAAAATTGTCTTTATACCTCTCATTTACTATGGAAACAAATATGTAATTAGTATATAATATAAATGTAAAACATCTAAATTTTGAAAAAAAATATATACATAAAAAATTATTAAATGGTATCGTTCATTTCACGTGAACTGTATGGGTCTCGAACCGTGGACCTCACGCGTGTCAGGTCTAAGCTCTATCAAATCGGCTATGAGCAACCTTAACAAAATAAAATCTGGTCTTCAAAAATACCTTTTTAGAAGGTTAAGTCTTATATATTATTGCATTGATCAGTTAATTGTATAGTATATAAATCACAAGACCATAACCGAAAACAAATAACACAAAACACCCAGAAACTATGAAAGTGGGTCCCACTATAGACCCTTATGAGCGACTTTTGGCCCGTCATGGATCTTTATTGAGCAGAAACTGATTGATTGATTGATGAAGATTAAGCCACTCAAAGGTGGCACGGGCATGAATAGCCCGTAAGTGGTGGCCTTTTTAAGCCATTACCAGTATCAATAGATGATACTGAGATCTGTAGGTGCGACTGCACCCTGCGTGACGGGAGATGTCTCCCGTAGAGCAGAAACTATGCAAAAAGTGGAAAGGAAGTCAGACATTGTCCACAAAAACAGGTGAGATGGAGGGAAGTGGAAAGGTAAGCATGAAACCCCAGACAATGGCAACTTCCTACGAGAAGGGAAAACTAAAAGCAAAAAAAAAAAGGACGAAAAGTAAAAAAAATTAAGAAGATATAAGCGCACCAAAATATAGATACAGACATATAGGGATGGAAGAGCAGAGGAGAATATAGGTAAGTCAGAACATGTTGTGCCTGGACTAAGGTTCATGTTGAACATGTTATGTGGGCAGTTTTGAGATTCATGTTGTGCTCGGACTAAGGTTATGTTGGCTATATTGTGGGGGGACTAAGATTCATGTTATGCCAGGAATAAGGATCATGTTGTGTATGAGAGCCGATATACGGTGTCTATAAACATCAAAGACAGAAATGTTATTGTTGAAAAGGACCAAGTTATAGACTGTCTGGAGCCCCCTACAACCTACGATGATGATGATGATGAAGATTAAGCCACCCAAGAGGTNTAAGTTTTAATTTTAATTTGGTACACAAAAGTTTTAAATATCAGGAATTTCTTTTTCAGGTTTATTAAACAATATAGATTTTATACAAAATTTTAAAATATCCTTAGTTATTTTACAATTTATTTATATATTTTAGTTTTGTTTTATTAGTATTATAAAACTGTAATATCAATATAGCTATAGGTTAAGTACTAATTGTAGTTAAGAAGCAATAAAATTATTATCTTCAAAAACTAAGACGTTAGGTGAGGTTGTGGTTTTCTATTCAGTTTTTTAGGTAAACTCAAATATTCACAATATATTTGACTACGATTTAATACTAAGTGAAAATAAGTACAATTCCTAACTGCTATGAATAGTACAGAATTGCACTTATTTGTCTCCTTACATTTACCACCCCATTTTTGGAGGACGGGCTGGCTTACTAATCAACAAGTCTACTCTAATCATGAACATAGACCAAGTCTTAAGTAAACTTAGTGTATACGCACCGAGAAGCTGTGGATTCGCTTCTTTTTATACATCACGTATAATGATAATTAATTCAATGCAATTACCGCTATTATATTTAATTATTCTATGCTATGAACCCAGCTTAAAATCTAGAATTATATTAATATGAATTTTCCTAATCAAACAGCATATTTCCTGGCTCTACCAAGCTTGTATTCAGCCTGGGATGGAACCCGTCGCCATCTTCCTGACGCCTCAATATTTCATTTTGTCGGCTGGCACCTAATTATCTCATATTACCTCTCCACCGAGGGTGTAATTCATTATCCAACACGACCAGATCCGTATCGGTCGTGAGACCGAACGACTCATTTGTTTGATATACGATAATAATGCAAAACGTCGCACCATGTCGCCTTAGTTGAGCAGCGTGTGATATCTTATCAGTTACCCCTGAAGTTGCATTAATATCCTTTTATTTTGGACCCGTATTTGACCGTTCTGGGAGATTATGACAGACGCCGGGCATTAACTGGCCATGAATTATGAATGTTATTCAATACGTTTATGAAGAAGACCAGCAAGATGTCAGTCGAGATTTGGCGCTTACATTATTTTGTATAAGGAGTGGAAGCTGAGAGATGAGAATGATAGCTTGTCACAGAGGCGTTGGATCTCTTTACTGACGCGAGATAAATTGAACGGAGATAATGGGTGATTACTTACGAGTTATATTTAGTATACTTTATGACAACAGTAAGTTCGATATACATTGGATATATACACTTAGAAGTGAATATACAGTTTACTTTAGTCCTGGTAGACTAATGATACTTGATGGTTGGTCTGTAAGCTATTGTGGTGACCTTAATAACGCAGATGATGATAGGCCTTAAGGCCAACACTCTACCAAAGTTTATCATGAGATATAAACACCAAGAAATGTGTCGCTGTTGCCGGTGTGTATAGTCATGAGGGTTTACTGTCGTTCAGAATCATGGCTATACTAAAGTATACTTACTGACTGGTGAGCATACTAGAGACAAGGCTTAAATACACCCAAAACCAAACGAGTACAATCTTGATAACGATAGAAACGTGAAGCTTAATTCTTAGAGTATACAAAGTTTACTTTAAACCTAAACTATTTCGTAAAGGAAGAAAAAACTTGGGGACTAGTAACATACCTTATCTCTGGATTTGTTATTTTCAGTATAACTAATCATAGATTTATAAAGAAAATGTTTTATAACTAGTTTTAGGGTAAACTAATGAATTGATGCATTTAAGTGTGAATGTATTATATATGTGGTAGGTCAAACACGTGGGGTCATATTCCCCCGGTAAATATGGTCAATTACAAACTAGATCACCGTAAAAGAATGATGTAGTGGCACCTGGACCCGTTTGGAGGACCTTGCCTATTAATAATGTTAATTAGCCTCCACAACAAGATAGTTCCCAAGGTCAGTTATGTTGGAGAAGTGTGTCATATATTGGCCTGTTGACAGTTTGACAGATACAGGTGCTGACGGACGAGCTGTCAAGATCGCGATAAGTCTATATATCATATTGGTCTTCATCACAATAATCATCGAAAGTTTTGATTCTTGCTATGATTGAAAGTCTGTTCTTTAACATGACTGTGAGAAAGCTCATATTTATTTATTGCTATGGTGTCAATCTTGTGTACTTTACCTTGTGTTAGTTCTGGGAGCCTGGCCTCCTGGTTGGTGGTCTAGTTAACCAGACTGCTCGACGCGACTGCTCGCAGCTTGACGCATGAATCACAGCCTGGTCGATCAAGTATCTAGTTCTGCAGGTATCTATAAAGTTCTCTTCTTGACACTGTGAGGGATCAGCCAGTTATGCCCCTTATGTACAGCGGGAGAATGTTGAAGAGTCTTGGGTCTTTGATGTTGAGAGTTTTAATTTTTCTCAGCGTGCCCATTGTGTTTCCCACGAGGGGTATTTTGCACATCCTGCCATGCCTCCTGGCCTCTTGTGAAATTATTTCCGTGTGAAGACTTGGAGCCAGTCCCTATAATAGTTTCCTTGTAAATAATTATGTAACTCTCCAACCTGCCCCCAACCACTTGGACTGGACGGTCTCGCTTCATGCGGGTCGGCGTTCAATCCCCCGACCGTCCAAGTGGTTAGGCACTATTCCTTCTCCCCGTCCGATCCTAAATCCTTATCCTGAACCCTTCCAGTGCTATATAGTCGTAATGGCTTGGCGCTTTCCCTTGATAACTCCTTTCCTTCCCTCCCACTTGCCCTCTAGAGAATACAGATTTAAATATTTTAAGCGGTCACAATAATTTCGATGTTTAATTGAGTTAATTCTAGAATTAACAAGCCGCCGACTTCCAGTCTTCATCGAGGCCACTGGAGGCGGTTCTCAGGTAAATTCTGGCACCTTCATGTAGACTCTGTAACGTTCAGTCTTCTGTAACTCCTTTGTTTAATTCTTGTAATTCCTTTGATTCTGTAATTAATTCTGTAATTTAATTCTGTAATTCCTTTAATTCTTGTTGTTGACAAGTCTTGATTAATACTAACTGGTTAATATAAATTAACGTTTGCTTCATTATTTGTTTTTCCAACGATGCATAAGATAGTTTATGATGTTCAGTGACTTACGTTCACTTAAATATACAACTGTCGTTGCCTTATTTAAAATTACGGGCTCACCATAACCGTGCTACTTGGGACATTTTGTTCCAAGTAGCGAATCTTTAACAACAACAACATGCATTTAATCTTGAATTTTATTAAACAACTTTTTTCTTTTTCTTTTTCCAAATATTTTATAAAAGGGGAATTATATTCTTCACTTATAGTGTGTGGGCTTGGTGTCGGTGTTAACGCCTAGGGATGGTTCTTAAGGCTACCACAATAGCTCACTGATACACCAGAGAGTATACTTTAGACCCCCCTTGAAATTGAAATTGAAATAAGTTTCTTGAGGTAAAATACACACAAAGGGATGAGGCAGCTCAAGCCATTCTCACCCCGTTCAGTACATCGTGTTAATACATACATATAAACACATCACAAACAATAAACATATTACCAAACATTCTGAGAGATAAACATATACATTTCCTCCTTTACACAAGTAGTATGGTATCAGACGTACACACAAATACTTTTATGACCTAGGTATACTGTATAGACAATTTTAGACCTTGAGGTTACCTTGAAGTGCTTCCGGGGCTTAGCGTCCCCGCGGCCCGGTCGTCGACCAGGCCTCCTGGTTGCTGGACTGATCAACCAGGCTGTTGGACGCGGCTGCTCGCAGCTTGACGTATGAGTCACAGCCTGGTTGATCAGGTATCCTTTCGAGGTGCCCCCAGGCATAGTTTACTTGAGTATACTCTCAGTGTATATACACCAAGAGCAGAGTATACTTCTCGTATATATATATATATATATATATATATATATATATATATATATATATATATATACAACGATAATACCAGCAAAAATACTTTAGTTCTGAATAAAGTTTTGGACTACAGTATAGCAAACTTTCTGCGTATATACAGAGATACGAGTACACATCACTACCAATGTTACCATATGATTTTATTTATCTGTTTTTATTAAGTGTACGGTACACTCTGAATAGCGGTTACAGAATTATTTCACTAAACTCTTTAAACATCTTTATTTTTTAATTTTTACTATCGGGAATTTTATATTCAACGGTTTCTATAGAAAACATATATAAGCAGTGCTTGTCCAGTATTGGTATAGTCGGGGCTTTCACCAAGAGATCTTCCCGTTTTCTGTGAGGATTTGCCTATAACATTTCTGCATTCAAGGCCCTAAGAAGATGGGTCATAAATCATATTGGTTCCTAGCTCCATCACGAGGGTGTAGATCTTATCCTGCTCCACGCTCCTGGCCTGCCATGCTCCGAGCTCCATCACGAGGGTGTAGATCTTATCCTGCTCCACGCTCCTGGCCTTGCCATGCTCCGAGTTCTATCACGAGGGTGTAGATGTTATCCTGCTCCACGCTCTTGGCCTGCCATGCTCCGAGCTCCATCACGAGGGTGTAGATGTTATCCTGCTTAACGCTCCTGGCCTGCCATGCTCCGAGCTCCATCACGAGGGTGTTGCTGATCTTAATTAACCAAGCTTTTAACCTACTGTGCTCCCTGGCCAGTCATGCTCTGGGGCCTGCCATGCACCCCGTCTGGTGTGCCATGTTCTCTGTCTTGCCATGCTCTCTGGCCTGCCAGATTCCCCAGCCTGCTATGCTCCCTTACATGTATATATTCATCTACCTGTATATGTTATCACCCTTTAAATATATATATATATATATATATATATATATATATATATATATATATATATATATATATATATATACCAACTAGCACTATTGACTTTGTGATAATGATCACACTTGCCATCACTATAAAACTTGCAGTACTTAAATATCAGTCGAATTTGCAACTCTAAAAAGTCATCTACATATTAGTGTGACTTATCAGTCTAAGAGAGGCTGCAAGTTAAGTTTTAGTATTTGTGTTTTATTTATCTTGACTGCATCAGTAAATAGCCGGTAGAGCAACAGTAACGTCAAGGGCCATACAGTGCTGCTCTAACTACCGAGCCTAACAGCGTTGGCAAGGAAAGACAGATCTTCTAACTAACCAATCTCTCACTAGTAGTATTGGCTGTAGAGTAGTGCAACACTCCAGTCCTTCAGCAGATGTAGTGACTGAACAAAAAGCCTCTAACTAGCGAGGATCTCAAGAGGGAAGCACCGCCGCCACACCTCCAGGTAATGCATCAGACAAGATATCTTGATCCCAGAGCTTTACGCTACAATCGGGAGCCACTAATCTCATCCACTTTGTTACCGGCGCTGACTGCGGCACAAGAAGTGCGGGAGGTCCGCAGTAGAAGGGCCGAAAATTTTTAGGGAGGGCTTTTACGAGCACATTTCGCCGCCAGGAGCTTGTTGGTCCCGGCGGGAGAGGACGCCACTTCCAGTAGCCGCTGTTTGTGTCAGCGACAGTGTTTAGTCTCCCCCGTGAGGCTTCAAGCAATAAAAAACATTAGAGTGTTTCGTTTATCATATTTCCTCTGTTGGTGGCCAGAACGATGGGTGGATGGTCTGTAGGTGCCATCTGAAGGGCAAAATGGACCATCTACATCGCAAATGGACCACTTTGACCACCTGTATGTGTCATCTGCAACGCAAATGGGCCATCTTGACCGCACTTTGGTCATCTTGATCGCAAATGGGCTCTCTTGATCACGTGGGTGCCCTTCGGACCGTAACCATTGTCTTTCAGACCTCCTCGGGACCTTCGACACCGGAAATTATTAATCTTGACCGCAGATGAGCTATCTTGACCATAGATGGGATATCTTGACCATAGATGGCCCATCTTGACCACAGATGAGATATCATGACCACAGATGGGCTATCTTGACCATAGATGGCCCATCTTGACCACAGATGGGATATCTTGACCATAGGTGGTCCATCTTGACCACAGATGGGATATTTTGACCATAAATAGCCCATCTTGACCACAGATTGGATATCATGACCACAGATGGGCTATCTTGACCATAGATAGACCATCTTGACCACAGATGGAATATATCACAGATGAACTATCGTGACTGCAGATTAGCCATCTTAACCACGGAGGGGCCATCTTGACCGCAGATGGGGTAGCATAACAATGTGAAGGAGATCAATCCCTTGCGAGGCCTCCAAAGTACTCAAAAACTGTCACTGAACTGCTTGCTGTCAATCTGGAACACATCAGAGTCCTCAGTACAAAGTGATAGTCACCCTCGCTGCCATTGAAGGCATCGTGTTTAATATGAAAATTATCTAAGCATTGTAACAGTCATCTGGTCCATGATAACAAGATCTGGACCATAAGGAAGCCATGTGGTAGGAGGATGGCCATATACGGTAGGCCATGTAGTACATACCTATCAGTGTCTACAGGGGAGTGAGTTCTAACTTTTTATGCCCCGCCTACTAGCCTAGTACCTGTTGTATTTAAATTTAACTGTTCTCACTCTCAAACTATTTTTTTCGAATCTGGCCTTGAAGCTGTGGATGGAGGTGGCTTCCACAACTTATTTAAGAGTATTCCACTTATTAACTACCTTTTCAGGGTACGAGTAGTGCGATCCAACGGTTCATTTGCGTTTCCTTGTTGGAGAAATTTGGAAAGTGTGAGAAATTTCTCGTAACATTAAAAGTTCAAATGGAAATCATATTCCTAAAAATATTTTCCTTGAGTCACAAGTCGATTGAGATATTGCTTCCAAGATCGTATTAATGCCCTTATGACTTCTAATCGTCTAACTTCAAAAGCCAACATAAATATTATCTAAAGTTTCAGATAGTCCATAAACGTGGACTGATCGGTAGACCGATGTTAGCCCGTCCTCGCAAACAATGGCCAAATGCGCTTTAATTTTCCCTGTTTATAAATGAAAACGCAGTACACACGAATCACATCTCACGACGTTGGAACATTTCGAACACTTCCAGTGTTCGAACAGCACCTCCCCTCAGTGCCCCACCCACAAGCTACAAAGGCAATTACGAGCAGATCCTAAACGACTATCTAGAACATTTGAATATATAAATACAGTAAATGCCTAAATAACAAGACCAAAAAAAGATCAAGCCTCTGCTTGATCGTGCGCCTGACAGCTGGGTGGACAGCGCTTCGGATTCGTAGTCCTGAGATTCCGGGTTCGATCCCCTGTGGAGTCAGAGACAAATGGCCACAATGTTTCTTTTACCCTGATGCCCCTGCTACCTAGTAGTAAATAGGTATCTGGGAGTTAGGCAGCTGCTACAGGCTGCTTCCTGAAGGTTTAGGCCTGGTCGATGACCGGGTCGCGGGGACACTAAGCCCCGAAATCATCTCAAGATAACCTGAGGATAACACGCTTGGTAACACGTGGTTTAAGTCTCCTAGAGCCCAGGTGAATAAAATAACAAGACCAACTCCTATGACAGGAGACTGCGGACGTGTCGGTCCGTCCCTATATTTGAGAAAATGCCGACTTTGATAGCGCAGAACGATAACATTTATGGATGCCTCTTTATGGTCGGTCGTTGCTTGGGAGAAGATAGCCTGCGGAAGGGTTGGCCTTCTTGCAGAATCAGCGTTCAATCCCCAAAGATCCAAGTGGTTGGGCACTGTTCTTTCTCCTTTCTCCTCATATCCCAGCTCATTGTCCTTATATCCCAGCTCTTTGTCCTCATATCCCAGCTCTTTGTCGTCATATTCCAGCTCTATGTCCTCATATCCCAGCTCTTTGTCCTCATATCCCATCTCATTGTCCTCATATCCCAGCTCCTTGTCTTCATATCCCAGCTCCTTGTCCTCATATCCCAGCTCCTTGTTCTCATATCCCAGCTCCTTGTCCTCATATCCCAGCTCCTTGTCCGCATATCCCAGAACCTTGTCCTCATATCCCAGCTCATTGTCCTAACATCCCAGCTCCTTGTCCTCATATCCCAACTCTTTGTCCTCATATCCTAGCTTCTTGTCCTCATATCCCAGCTCCTTGTCCTCATATCCTAGCTTCTTGTCCTCAAATCCCAGCTCCTTGTGATCATATCCCAGCTTATTGTCCTCATATCCCAGCTCCTTGTCCTCATATCCCAGCTCCTTGTTCTCATATCCTAGCTTCTTGTCCTCAAATCCCAGCTCCTTGTGATCATATCCCAGCTCTTTGTCCTCATATCCGAGTTCATTGTCGACACATCCCAGCTCCTTGTCCTCATATCCCAGCACCTTGTCCTCATATCCTACCTCCTTGTACTCATATCCCAGCTACTTGTCCTCATATCCCAGCTCATTGTTCTCATATCCCAGCTCCTTGTCCTCATATCCCAGCTCCTTGTTCTCATATCCTAGCTCCTTGTCCTCATATCCCAGCTCCTTGTCCGCATATCCCAGCTCCTTGTCCTAATATCCCAGATCATTGTCCTAACATCCCAGCTCCTTGTCCTCACATCCCAGCTCCTTGTTCTTATATCCCAGCTCCTTGTTCTCATATCCTAGCTCCTTGTACTCATATCCCAGCTCCTTGTCCGCATATCCCAGCTCCTTGTCCTAATATCCCAGATCATTGTCCGCATATCCCTTCCAAGTGCTATTAATCGTATTTGCTAGGCTCTTTTTCATCATAATTACCTAATCTTACTGGTTCTGGGTCTGCTTTACTCATATGTATAAACAAGGAAAGCAAGCAAGCATAAGATAATTCTAAAAAAATCAATATTATCGATGAACCTTATGTCACTAAACAACCCCCAACCACACGGCAATATTACATTCCTCTCTCTGACCCGACGCGCATTCATAACCCACTACATAGAAATTCTCGAATGCCTGAAAGAATTCATAAAATCCATTCACTTTACATGTTAGCGTTATCTTGACAGAATTATCAATCATTAGGCTCTCGAACGACCGTCTGGACACCATATAGGAGAAGCTTTACAGTTTGAAGTCTCCAAAGAAGCCCGGTAGGATACCATATTGACCGCAGAGACAGACCCGACCCTCTCTCTCTCTCTCTCTCTCCCTCCCCTAACACCATGCCTTGAGGTGATTCCGGGGCTTAGCGTCCCCGCGGCCCGGTCGTCGACCAGGCCTCCTGGTTGCTGGACTCATCAACCAGGCTGTTTGACGCGGCTGCTCGCATAACTACCATTCACTACATAAACGACACAGCCGCTGTCTACTTTAACGACTGGTATTTGTAATTATATTTCGGTTGAGGCTGCCAACGTGCATCTGGTCTGAAGTGTTTTCAATGTCTCTTGTTTATGCTTGGTATAAATTATATATATATTTTTTAATTTTGCCCCGAGGGGCGAGTTTATTGGGCAGTGTC
>WNGS01111181.1:55325671-55338171 GCA_020271785.1 Procambarus virginalis | reverse complement strand
CTGCTGGGTCAAGCCCAGGTTCTGTATCTTCCACTTCAGTAACTGTCGCACCTGCTGGGTCAAGCCCAGGTTCTGTATCTTTCACTTCAGCAACTGTCAAGCCTGCTGGGTCAAGCCCAGGTTCTGTATCTTCCACTTCAGCAACTGTCGCACCTGCTGAGTCAAGCCCAGGTTCTGTATCTTCCACTTCAGTAACTGTCGCACCTGCTGGGTCAAGCCCAGGTTCTGTATCTTCCACTTCAGCAACTGTCAAGCCTGCTGGGTCAAGCCCAGGTTCTGTATCTTCCACTTCAGCAACTGTCAAGCCTGCTGGGTCAAGCCCAGGTTCTGTATCTTCCACTTCAGCAACTGTCAAGCCTGCTGGGTCAAGCCCAGGTTCTGTATCTTCCACTTCAGCAACTGTCAAGCCTGCTGAGTCAAGCCCAGGTTCTGTATCTTCCACTTCAGTAACTGTCAAGCCTGCTGGGTCAAGCCCAGGTTCTGTATCTTCCACTTCAGCAACTGTCAAGCCTGCTGGGTCAAGCCCAGGTTCTGTATCTTCCACTTCAGCAACTGTCAAGCCTGCTGAGTCAAGCCCAGGTTCTGTATCTTCCACTTCAGCAACTGTCAAGCCGGCTGAGTCAAGCCCAGGTTTTGTATCTTCCACTTCAGTAACTGTCAAGCCTGCTGGGTCAAGCCCAGGTTCTGTATCTTCCACTTCAGCAACTGTCAAGCCTGCTGGGTCAAGCCCAGGTTCTGTATCTTCCACTTCAGTAACTGTCGCACCTGCTGGGTCAAGCCCAGGTTCTGTATCTTTCACTTCAGCAACTGTCAAGCCTGCTGGGTCAAGCCCAGGTTCTGTATCTTCCACTTCAGCAACTGTCAAGCCTGCTGAGTCAAGCCCAGGTTCTGTATCTTCCACTTCAGTAACTGTCGCACCTGCTGGGTCAAGCCCAGGTTCTGTATCTTCCACTTCAGCAACTGTCAAGCCTGCTGGGTCAAGCCCAGGTTCTGTATCTTCCACTTCAGCAACTGTCAAGCCTGCTGGGTCAAGCCCAGGTTCTGTATCTTCCACTTCAGCAACTGTCAAGCCTGCTGGGTCAAGCCCAGGTTCTGTATCTTCCACTTCAGCAACTGTCAAGCCTGCTGAGTCAAGCCCAGGTTCTGTATCTTCCACTTCAGTAACTGTCAAGCCTGCTGGGTCAAGCCCAGGTTCTGTATCTTCCACTTCAGTAACTGTCGCACCTGCTGAGTCAAGCCCAGGTTCTGTATCTTCCACTTCAGCAACTGTCACGCCTGCTGGGTCAAGCCCAGGTTCTGTTTCTTCCACTTCAGCAACTATCACAAATTCTCTCTGCCTGTTGTTTAAAATAATATTTTGGTTTGCTTTTACTCTGCTGTGAAAAAATATTTATTAATATTAATTTACATGAAACTATTTGTTTTACGACCTACCATTTTTAGAAATTTAATTGCTAGTAAAGAATAAACTACTTGTCCATTAAGCCTAATATATAAGCCACAACCACACCTCCGCAGTACCAACAGATGTTATCTTAAACGGATTTACTCTAATTTTATGCGTGCATATTTTAACAAGTTTGCCATTGTGACTCCGTATATATTGACTCCAGACTTCTCAAAAGAGAATATATCGCCCACATCCAATCATATGTCAATCGAAACTTATACTAACTGGTACAGCCAATACCTTGCTTCATGCTGGTTAGAGTTCGATCCCTTACTGACCATGTTGTTGAGTATCGTTCTGGTTTGGTGTTGGGGTTAAGGTCTATCAACCTCCGAAGGGTTATCAAGGACTATGAACCTCCGAAGGGTTATCAAGGCCTATCAACCTCTGGAGGGTTATTAAGACCACCACAATAGGTTACTGGTGTGAAGTGATCTGGAATAGAGCAGTACTATCCTGGCAGGTGTTGCGTAATTTCATATTAACAAAAAAATATATAAAATAAATTAAAATAAAACTGCTGAATTCTTTACGGTGTATAAATTGCGGCCACAAAACAAGATAATAAAAACTTTAAACATGTAATATAACAAAAACTAATTAATTATATACAAAATGATAAGTAACACTTAAGGAAAGCGAAATCTTTTAACCACCTACTTAGCTTAAACAAATGAAACGATGTATATAAACATGTCAATTTATGTTATTAACAAAGGTGAAGGTAATACTTTACACAAATGCTATAACCGTCTATCACCCATAGGCGAGGATAGATGCGGAAGCAATGAGGCACTTGAAGGTAATCTGCTATACCTCTCAGTGAATATACACAGATCCTATATTCCATCTTCACTCCTGTCCCCATATCTTCATATTCCACGTAGTCTCACTGGCTTAGCGTAGTCCACTACGGGCTCACCATAGCCCGTGCTACTTGGGACTATTTGTTCCAGGTAGCGAATCTTAAACAACAACAACAACATGGCTTAGCGTCATCTCCTGATATTTCTTCATATAAAACGCCTTAAAACGATCTGTCGAGTTCAGAAAAAGCTTCACGCGGAGCCAGCATAATAGAGGCTTGTGTCTGGACCATCATCTCTAAGACCTTCATTGTGGAAATGCTCGTTTGTGGAGATAGTTGTTAAAAAATTTACAATGTAAAACGCCTATATGTGTAAATGTCTTGCGGTGAGTTACTGTGCGACATTAAACTGGGGTTTTCACACCAAGAAGAGATTAAATCATAGTAATAACATTATAGATGTAAATTTAAAAAGGTTAAGATCGTCCATACTTGAGCACCAATGCCCTCTTCACATTTTCTTTCCATTTTTTTTTACTGGGGTGATATAATTAGTACGTGATGTGGGGGTAACTCAGGTGTTTTTTCAGTGTTCTATTCTTTCACTCACTTTAAACCATTCTTTTAACAAATATTTTTTAACTTTTTGTAAGAGTTGCATATAAATTTTGTTAAACATTTCTGAGCGTTGTCGGGCGTGTGAGCCACTTGACGGTCCTGTCACTAAGGGCAAAAATACCCTTCGCCACTCTAAACTTTTGGGATGCATTTTATTATCTCAATAAACTTAATGAAACTTGAAATTGAGCTTATCGACGTATCCCCCCATCCTAGGGGGCTTGTCTAACGACTGACTTTCCCCGGGGTGCAAACCGCATCAGTTGTCAAGTCCCCAGCCAGGTATACCTATTTACTGCTAGGTGTGAGGAAATGTGGTCAAACATCTCGTCTGTGAGCTGCGATGAACGGAGGAAGAGAGTAAACACTGGAGGGTCATCTTGCTCTAAACACAGTTATTGGCTCGGATGCTGCCTGCAAGAAACCTATTTACACCACATGAGTTTGCATTTCTCCTAGATTGATTCTATCACCAAATTCAAATAAGTTTATATATATATATGTTATATATATATAAGTTTATATATATGTGATATATATATATATATATATATATATATATATATATATATATATATATATATATATATATATATATATATATATATATATATCACAAAAATAAGCATATTACCGAATATTCTGAGTGATAAACATATACATTTCTTTCAATCACCAAAGTACCTCATGCGAGGCAGCACAGGTTGTGAGAACAAACACAAGCTTCATTTGAAGAGTATGAGTTAGAACAGCCACGAATAGAGAATAACTAGATTAACCAACAGTCAAAGCGAATATAAATCGATCATCCACAAATCAAGATGAGAACCGAAGCGATTAACAGTCACGTCGGAGCCGCCAATAAACCCCAGTCAGCCGAGAGGGGCGCTGCCTGCTCGGGCCGGCAACTACAGGCACTACTGTTTTCCCTAAGTGATGAAAAAAGACCAGCGAAGGTCCTCTTTTACCTCCAGATAAGGCAAATTCACAAGCAATCAAACTCGGTAATGGAGAATCCGGAGAGGCAACAGCTCTGAGGGGCAGTGAAGCGGGTCGTGTTTAGCATATGTGACGAGAGATATGAGAGTTTTTGTTCGTAGTGAGAAAGATGATTAGTCCGAATTTTGCGCGCGGGGTCCAAGAGTAGAGCAATCATGGATCCCATGAACATGCACGGCTCAAAGCCGGCATGATTAGCTTCGATATATTTCTAAATACAGAAATTTTGCGTGATGTTATGTAAATGAGGCAGAATAGGTAATGGTATTGGGAGTAAGGTCTATTAACCTCTTGAGGATTATTAAGGCCTATGAACCTCTTTAGGGTTATTAAGGCCTAGGAATCTCTGGAAGGTTATTAAGGCCTATCAAAATCTGGAGGGTTATTAATGCCAATCAACCTTAAGAGCTTATAAAAGCCTCCACAATTGCTTACTTACCAGCAAGTACGATATTAGTCATGAACATGCTCCAGGACTAAAATAAACTATAAACACCATTACGTAACAGTGTACATCTATTGATGAATATACTGTAACTTAGGCCTTATCTTAAAAAAATAAGATTTCCGTATCGACCTGAACAATCAAGATATTCTTTCCAACGTATATATCGTCCGCTTCAGCATGATCCCAGCGACCTGCCACTATTTCAAAGGTATGACTGCGGACTGACGGTGACTGGCGTAAACTAGCCGCAGTTTCTTGTGGTCCAGGATATTAATGCTCCCCATCTCGCTCCTCTCCTTGATGACGAGACAAATTTACGACCTCGTGGCGCCATTTCCATGAGCAAATATTCATAGAAGGTATAAATCAGCAGAGTCTTATACCCGACCCATCTTGGTGCCGGTTACTGGAGCAATAAAGTTGAATGAATCCTCATAGTTCCCTGGACGGCACGGCGCCTGCGGCCGCCTTTGTCATGCATATCAACCTGCAAAATAACTTAATAAGACTACTCTTTACACATCCCAGATCATCTTCCTAAAATAATATTTCCTATAGTAATTATTTGGTCAAACGTACAAATAAGGACTGTTGGACCCCAAAAATTGTCACGTATAGTGTTATTGAATTAAACGAAAGGACATGCTAACAAATTGGAAATGTAAGCATAGAATCTAACCAAACCTGTCCAAGCAATCCTAGGCCTACTAAATCTAATGTTTAATATGCTGCATATGTGTTTTAGGATAAGGAAAGTTTAAATTTAGATTTTGGCTTATTTTTTCAGGCCCTTTATAAAACAACCCGTCCTCGCAAATTCGCATAGTCAATATTGACCTATTAAATACGTGCATAGGTGACATACTAAACATAATAGATACCCTTAAAAAGCTTCATAGAAAACACCGACCTTACCTGACCTTGTTAGTATGTTAAGATAAGCATCTTATAGCTTCGTAATTATAATTGTTACTTAACCTATTATAGGTATAGGTTAAGTAATAATTGTAATTACGAAGCAATAAGATGCTTATCTTAACATACTAACAAGGTTAGGTAAGGTCGGTGTTTTCTATGAATCTTTTTAAAGGTATCTATTATGTTTAGTATATCACCTATGCACGTATTTAATAAGTCAGTATTGACTATACGAATTTGCGAGGACGGGTTGTATAAAATTAGTAACTCACAGTGCGAACATTAAAGGCTGCAACAGTCTATGTTTGTACGTTTCATCAAATAGTTGTATGAATACTATCCGGAGGACGGGTTGATTCACATATTACGGTTTGTATAGTACGCAAAGAGACCAACCTATGGAAGTCTAAGTGAGCTGAGACTACAATTTACTATATATGCTTTGTTGACTTTTATTTCACAAATGCAATTCATAGTTGACAGAGTGATTGTGCTCTCGCGTGTTCTCAACACTTCCTTTCCAAGAACTACTCGGGTGATAATCTTGAAGTTGTTGAAATTAAGGTTCTTGAAATTATTACACTCGTGTGACGAAGATTACGAAGATCTAATGTAATAAGAACGAGGTATATTATTAATAAGCTATGTTCACTTAGTGTCAAGGGTTATATAACATGAATATAAGAATATCTGTATATATAAATATATACAAAATATATATATATAGTATGAGTTTATACAGTGTATAGGGTACTAGAGTGCCTAGATTTACATAGTGTCCAAGTATATTGTGTCGCGGTTTACAGAGTGTTTATGTTTACATAGCATCGAAAAAATATTGAATAACATTACTTGAAGCCTAACTTCTTCTATATCAAGGAGAGACTAAACTAAAGTGTAAGAGCTGTTGTTGTTAAAGATTCGCTACCTGAAACAAAAAGTTCCAGGTAACACGGGCTATGGTGAGCCCGTAGTGCCTCTGAGACACACACCGTACTACTGTAAGAGCTAGCAAGCTCTTACTAACAAGCTATCTCCTGATAAGCTACCTATAGCTATCAGGAGAATATGGTGGAAAGAGATAAGCATGAGTAATGTTAGAGAGAAACCGCGAGAGAACGGGAACGAGTAACGAAATAGACGGATCAATATGTTTTATAATGCAAGAAAAGGAACCCCCGTGTCGTTCATCAGTTTAGAACACCAGCGGGGCATGAGTTTAGGACACCAGCGGGGCATGAGTTTAGGACACCAGCGGGGCATGAGTTTAGGACACCAACGGGGCACGAGTTCAGGACACCAGCGGGGCATGAGTTTAGGACACCAACGGGGCACGAGTTCAGGACACCAGCGGGGCATGAGTTTAGGACACCAACGGGGCACGAGTTCAGGACACCAGCGGGGCATGAGTTTAGGACACCAGCGGGGCATGAGTTTAGGACACCAGCGGGGCATGAGTTCAGGACACCAGCGGGGCATGAGTTTAGGACACCAGCGGGGCATGAGTTTAGGACACCAGCGGGGCATGAGTTTAGGACACCAGCGGGGCATGAGTTTAGGACACCAGCGGGGCATGAGTTCAGGACACCAGCGGGGCATGAGTTCAGGACACCAGCGGGGCATGAGTTCAGGACACCAGCGGGGCATGAGTTTAGGACACCAGCGGGGCATGAGTTTAGGACACCAGCGGGGCATGAGTTCAGGACACCAGCGGGGCATGAGTTCAGGACACCAGCGGGGCATGAGTTTAGGACACCAGCGGGGCATGAGTTTAGGACACCAACGGGGCACGAGTTCAGGACACCAGCGGGGCACGAGTTCAGGACACCAGCGGGGCATGAGTTTAGGACACCAGCGGGGCATGAGTTCAGGACACCAGCGGGGCATGAGTTTAGGACACCAGCGGGGCATGAGTTTAGGACACCAGCGGGGCATGAGTTTAGGACACCAGCGGGGCATGAGTTTAGGACACCAGCGGGGCATGAGTTTAGGACACCAGCGGGGCATGAGTTTAGGACACCAGCGATTAGTTAACGTCAAAGGGTTTACAACTCGCTCTACCAGCGACTGAACCTCCAATTTTCCACCTTCAATCGATCTACTTCCCACAAGATATTCATCTTCTCTGGCTGCTTCTCCACCCCTCCCCCAACGGCCCATCCTCCCCCCTCCCTCAGCAACAATCCTGCCCCCTCTTCCCTATCCAACGCAGCCCCCACAATTCGTCTTCAATGTGGCGTTCTCAATAAGGCAAAAAATCTGAACGTTCGAAGCGAAAAAGAGGTGCTCATCGGGGTTTGAGAGTGATGATTATCACACTGACGAACCTGGCTGCTAATCTCTCATAATATTCTCTATATGAGGCTGACCTGGGGCCCTATGGTGAGGTGGAGGTGCTGCTGGGGGCACGGGAGGTGGTAGGGTGTATTTTAGGTGGTAGAGAGATGGATATAGGTGGTGGTGGTGTTGAGGGTATGGTTGGTGGTAGATGGGTGTAGGTGACGAACGAGGAACGGTAAGTATTTGATAGGTGTAGTGTAGCGGGTTTGGTAGGTGGTAGATGGGTGTAGTGTATGAAGTACGGTAGGTGCAAGATGGGTATTAGTGGTGTATAAGGTTTGGTTGATGATAGATGGGTGTGGGTGGTTGTGTTGGAGATACAGTATCTGACAGACAGATGGGTGTAGGTGGCCCTAGAGATACAGTATCTGGCAGACAGATGAGTGTACGTGACCCTAGAGATACAGCATCTGACAGACAGATGGGTGTAGGTGGCCCTAGAGATACAGTATCTGGCAGACAGATGGGTGTACGTGACCCTAGAGATACAGCATCTGGCAGACAGATGGGTGTAAGTGCCCCTAGAAATACAGTATCTGGCAAACAGATGGGTGTACGTGACCCTAGAAATACAGTATCTGGCAGACAGATGGGTGTACGTGACCCTAGAGATACAATATCTGGCAGACAGATGGGTGTAGGTGGCCCTAGAAATACAGTAGCTAGCAATCTGATGGGCCAGATAAAACCAAGCGGGTTTTCGGTGGGCATGCAGATGGGAGAGATTTGAGAGAGTGGGTCGGCTGTTCTAAATGTGTAGCCTACCCTCATCTGAGGGCAGGCTAGAATTTCAGAGAAGAAGGCAGTGCCTCTTAAACTGATGATTGATGCAGGCAAAGGGGTAATTTCCATTTGCCTGTCATCAATTACCTTAAACGTTCGCCTTTCTATTGCAAATGTCTATTATATGTAATAGCATGGCGAGCAGCATGTAGCTACAAATCAATTTAAATTGTATAATCTTCTTTCAGGAAGAGAAATAAACTGATATGAAATTCGTGAAGAATTAGTGTTGGGCTTCAAGCCTATCAACCTCTGAAGGCTTATTAGGGTCTAATAACCTTTGTAGGGTTATTAAGGCCAATCATTCTCGCAAAGGTTATTTAGGACTCTCAACCTCTGAAAGGTTGTTAAAGCCTCTGAACCTTTGTAGGGTTATTAAGGCCATTTATTCCACTCGAGGATTATTAAGAGCTATCAACCTCTGGAAGGTTATTAAGGCTTATCAACCTGTGTAGGGTAATTAAGGTCTATCAGCTTAGGAAGGGTAATTAAGGCCTATGAACCTCTGGAGGGTTATTAAGGCCTATGAACCTCTGGAGGGTTATTAAGGCCTATGAACCTCTGGAGGGTTATTAAGGCCTATCAACCTCTAGAAGGTTATTAAGGCGACCACAACAACTTACTCAACAACCAGCAAGAATACTCTGATGCTGAACATAGTCCAAGACTATAGAACACTCACAGTATATGTACACCGACAAATTAGGGGACACCTCTCGGTGTTCCTGTAGAAACCAGAACGTCGTTAAACACCTGACAGGAAAAATATTGTGTTTACAGTAGGCAGCAAAACATCGCACATTATATAAGACATGTAAAGAAGGGGTGACTATGTAATAAATTATTGTAGCAGACAAATTAAATATATCCTGTCAGTAGTGAGGGCTTTGAGCAGAAAGCAGGCATCCTCCCCCGTAATTTAACGTATAGACATCAGTACGTTTGATGATATGTATCACATTTGTGTTTTAGTTATATATACAGAGGCATTTATGCGGAAAAACCGCATGTGAAAAATAGAGAATGCTTAACGCGTTTCGGCTAATTCGCCTTCAACAGAACAGAGTAGAATGATTTCTGCTCTGACGAAGGCGAATTAGCCTAAAACGCGTTAAGCATTCTCTATTTTTCACGTGATATATATATATATATATATATATATATATATATATATATATATATATATATATATATATATATATATATATATATATATATATATATATATATAATGTGATAAAAAAGGATCGGAATTTTCGTTTCATTCCAGTTTCAGTCTAATACCGGCACGAGTCTATGGCACAGTGGTCCACGCCCTGGAATCTCAATCGTGGATGACGGGTTCGATTCCAGAGCAGAACAGAAATGTTTGGTCACGTTTCCTTTTACTTGATGCCTCTGTTCAGCTAGCAGTACATGTGTCCCCGGGAGCTAGTTAGCTGTTGTGGGTTGCATCTTGAAGAAGGAGACCTCAATAAGCCTAAGAATAGTTTTCCTGACCCCAACAACGGAAATTAGTAGTCTGACTAATGCAGCTGACAACCTTATAACCAATTCGCGGTGAAAACCAATAAAAGTTGTGTTTCGAGCTGTCACACAAATAGTTCATATGCAGACGAGGAGTCACAATAACGGGGCTGAAAAATGTTGACCAGACCACACACTAGAAATTGAAGGGACGACGACGTTTCGGTCCGTCATGGACCATTCTCAAGTCGAAACGTCGTCGTCCCTCCACTTTCTTGTCTGTGGTTTGGTCAACACAAATAGTTCATGTCTACGGCGGAATCACAAGGAAGTGATTCACAAGGTCAGGTGTGGTGACTACCAGGTCAGGTGTGGTGACTACCAGGTCAGGTGTGGTGACTACGAGGTCAGGTGTGGTGACTACAACGTCAGGTGTGGTGACTACAAAGTCAGGTGTGGTGAACAAGTTCGAGTGTGGCCGTGATGACAAGGTCTACATAACATCGTTGTACTATACTGTGCTTCCCGCTCATCTTACAGCCATAACAAGCAGGCGTAGCATGGGTAGCAGTGATGATAAACCTGTTTCTGATTGTCCAACTGCTCCTGCTTCGAGTAATAAGCAGATTGATGCTATCTCCCTGATGTCAAGTTTCTGAACCCGGCTCTCATTACTGACTTACTGACCAGCCTGTAAGGGTTTTCTTCTTATCGGCCTCCCCCTTTCCCCTCAATGCTTCTTGTAGATGCCCGATAACAGATGATTGATCGATTTCCATCCTTATCTAGCAAGCCACAACGGGTGAAAATGCCTTGATGGATCTTATTGTGATTTGATAAAAAAGACACTCGGCTTATAGGAGGCGAGGCTGTTCTACATGATAATTACCAAATGGTTATCTCTGACTTGTACTGAAGGCATAATTGATTTCCCTTCGCCCTGAATGAATATTAAGCAAAGATGAACCGCGAACAATCAGGAAAGATCACCGCGATAAAGAGGAGCAAGCTAGATACCTTTATTACGGGGTTCTCCAAGAATTAGACACGTAAATAATTAAGGATTAGGTCTCATGCTCTCAGAGGAATGTTGATGTAGACTTGGTACTTGCTAATAAGTGTGCTGCAGTTTACCAATAAGTGTGTTGAAGTTTACCAATAAGTGTGATGCAGTTTACCAATAAGAAGTGTGCTGCAGTTTACCAATAAGTGTGCTGAAGCTTACCAATAAGTATGCTGCAGTTTACCAATAAGAGTGTGCGTGAGAGTTTACCAAAAACCAAGTTGGACACGAAATGAAGGTAATCCAAAAGCAGGTGTAAGAAGGACATTGATAATCTGTGCTTACTGGGTGCTGCAGAGTACTCCAGGCTAGGATCTTTCTTTTGATAACTTTTTGCCGTAATCAGCGTTGGGGCAGAGATGGGAGTCATGCGAGTACTAAATCACCAGTACTTAAATATATATATATATATATATATATATATATATATATATATATATATATATATATATATATATATATATAAAAATGGTATTGAAAAAAAAGAAATAATGCACTTAGGAGAAAGAGCTCTTGAAAATCTACATACAATTCTAGACTAAGTGGAATATAAGCAGGAATTGTATATATATATAAATATAAACATTAAAATATGAGATTTTTTCCAATGTGGTTCTGGGGTCTGAAGTGAGTAGAATGTAATTATGTGAACTTTGATTGCTGGTTTTTGACTTTTTGATGTGTAAGCCTCGCTGATGTCGAGTCTCCTGTTGATCGTTTTGATACTGTCGATAATTTCTGTGTTGCTTGTATAAGATTTCTCTGTGTGATGGTCGTAGGCTGTGTGTGGAGATTATATGCCTCCTTGATGGAGTCACCTGGTTCTTGTGCATTGCTAAATGCCTAGAAAAGAAGAGAGGAGAGAGACCGGAGAGAGAGAGAGAGCAGAGAGAGAGGAGAGAGACGATGGTAGAAAAGGAAGGTTGTTGTCTGCTACATATTGAGATCCTTGAGTGCCTGACAGATCCCCTGAAGTGGGCATGTGAAGCATCCAAGCGACATTGATCTCTTTTAGGTGTTCTGTTTTGTGTCTGGAAGAGTTTTCATAAGTAGATTTGCCGTCTATAACCTACCATAAGTAGGTTATGCCGTCAGACGGTTAACCTGCTCATGAAGAACTCTCCAGACTTGCTTCTGAGGCAGAGACCTTCATTAATCTTTCTTTATGAGGGCCTTCATGTGTGTACTGATAATTAATATTATGGGATTTTTATTGAGAAAACAAACGTAAGCAAAAGTAGTTATAAAAACCTGCGTGTATCTGAACAGCGATCCAACACATAATCTGTTTTTACAGCAACACCTGACGCGAGCTTCCACGTGATCGATCTGTGGTTCGATACAGTTACCGAAGGCAGTGATGGGTGCACACCGGCTCCCGGCATCATCCTTCGAACGTGTTCTTGTTCATCAATATTATCTAAATTATACCCCCCTTACAATAGATAGTATTCTGGGATCCTGTTTTGTTTATGATTAGTTGGTGCTTAGTGTGTTTTGTTCCCTAACGAAGATATCGCTCGGAATATGCTTATGGGTGTTTTGTAAAAAGTTTGTGTTCTAGGGAGGATGGGCAACTTTATTATATTGAAACATGAGTATTTAT
>WNGS01111181.1:55303601-55313746 GCA_020271785.1 Procambarus virginalis | reverse complement strand
ATAATTGTATGGACTTTACTGATAATTCATACTCATGCAATTTAATAAATACTCTCTGAAATTATGTATAATTCATAATAATTCATTTTTGTCGGAGGACATATAGGTAGTTATAGGTTATAACCTGAGGTTATAATATAGTATAGAGCTAGGTTATAATATAGCCTGAGGGTTATTAAGGCTTATATATCGAGGCTCCAACCAGGGTCGAATTACTGACCCCGCCTAGGAGCAACACCACAGCAAGCTGACTAACTCCCGAGTACCTACTCACTGCTAGGTGAACAGGCCCATGAGGTGAAAGGAATGTGTCGCCCGGGATGAGAACCCGGAATTTACGATTGTGTGTCGAGAACGAAACCGATTGTACTACCGGGACCCTCAAAGTTATAAATCCTAAAGTTAGGGTTATAAAGTATAAGCCTAACTTTATAATAATAAAGTATAATAATGGTATAAATTTAGGTATAAAGCTTATCCTACTTTTTCTGTGGGGTATTTGTGGTGATTAATTAATTAGGATTAATTAATCAATTGTTAAAGTTTGTTTGCTAAAGCTGTGATGGTTTGTAAAGCGCATTTGCAACAGAAGGAATTTCTTTTGTGAAAGTTTGGTGTTGGGGTTAAGGTTTAGTAACCTCTGGAGGGTTATTAAGGCCCAATAACCTCTGGAGGGTTATTAAGGCCTATCTCTCTCAGGAGGGTTATAACATACTAACAACCAAAAGATATACTTTAGTCTTGAACAAAGTTCAGAACGATAGTAAACTCTCTATGTATATACTCCGAGTATCTATAATCATTTTGCAGATAATAAAATAACACGGTAAGGCAGTTCCAGAAAGAATAACAAAAATCTATGGTAATCAGGCTACTAAACTTTTGTTTTTACCAACCGTAGACCCCTGACCTTTCTCTAAGCTTCACCTCCTTTAATCTTTCTCTCCAAGCTTACTTAATCTATAATTAAGATACTAAATCTTACTAAATCTTACTCCAAGCTCAACTACCTATAACTCCCAGCTTGTTACTCATTATTTACCTTCTGAGTGGCAAAATCACTGCCCAATCTCTGTTTTTGTTGACGAATGATTCTGAGACCAATCCTTCCAGTGCCTTTATAGTCTGTTCAGACATATTATTGATTTACATTTTGTAAAATGAGCGTACAGGAGTGGCTAATCCACTAGCGATACGGTCATTTTCGCGAAAACACAGATACAGACTTAAATGCAGAGTCCAATCAATGCCCAATCAATCACTTTTCACATATGAGTCAAACCACTTCCAATCATCTTACTGGTATAATTAAAACTAGCACCAATCATCTGCAGAAACGAGTCGCATCACCTCCAATCATCACATAGATACGAGTCTCATCACCTCCAATCATCACATTAATACGAGTCGCTCCACCAACTATCCAATCACCTTGGAGGACCCCACATGGCCGACCAATCAGAGAACATAGCGGGTTGCCACTCTCGCAATATCCTTGGTGTTTCCATTTTCGTCAAGAGGGCGTGTTTACGTTTCCAAATTAACAAAGAAATATTCGGATATAATCGGCCAATTATTTTAATAACTATCTTGTCTGAGCTGACCACACTTTACTTCATTCAGCTTTGCTGACCTGTGTTAACTGAGTTGGTATTAATGTATTTCTAGCTTTCTAGGAAATAAACAGTTTTATGCAATGAAAACTATTACGAATGTACATATTCAGCAGCTATGTAGGAGTTTATGTAATATTTATAACAAAATAATTGTATAAAAGTAAAATAGTAACGTCAGTGTTTCAGTAGCTAATTATAAATTGAGCAAACATATATACAATTCTGATATATATATTTATTAATGTATTTCTAAAGGTGCATGCCAGTCCTTGGTATATTCATATAACTACTCAGATTACTGCTTTAATAATAATTTTTTTAGTTATTGACGTACAAAATTAACGTCAATTACGTCAAGTATTGACGTACTAAGCACTTAGATAGTAGAATTTTATACTAATCACTTTATAGTCCGAAAAAATTAAACTAAAAAACAAACTTAATTATTCCTAGGCTTAGTATAGCGCACATATGTACTGTATTAGGCCTCAGATAGCATGTATTAGACCTAGGACAGTCAGGTTAGGTTTAGGTTGTCTTTGAAACATAAATACAAAACTTTTCCGATTTGTCCAAATTTAATAGCACAGATTTCAACTTTCTAATTTCGTTGTACGTCGGTATATGTACTATAGTCCTCAACGTCACTATGAGTACTACTTAAACAGGAAAATGGGCTGAAACATATATATATATATATATATATATATATAATATATATATATATATATATATATATATATCAATCTTGAGGTTATCTTGAGATGATTTCGGGGCTTTAGTGTCCCCGCGGCCCGGTCCTCGACCAGGCCTCCACCCCCAGGAAGCAGCCCGTGACAGCTGACTAACACCCAGGTACCTATTTTACTGCTAGATAACAGGGGCATAGGGTGAAAGAAACTCTGCCCATTGTTTCTCGCCGGCGCCCGGGATCGAACCCTGGACTACAGGATCACAAGCACTTAGCATACTGTCTATGCTTAGAGTTTACTTTTGCTCTGGATTATGTTAAGAACTAAAGCATACTCGCGGGTGGCCAGTAAACCAATGTGAGAGACTTAATAATCCTCGAGAGGTAACTAGGCTAATGAGCCACCCCAAAAATCAAACAAAATAGGTGTACCCAAAGTTTACATATACGCAAAGTTTATATATATATATATATATATATATATATATATATATATATATATATATATATATATATATATATATATATATATATATACAAAGTTTACATATACACAATATATATACACAAAGTTTACATATACACAATATATATATACACAAAGTTAACATATACACAATATATATATATACACAAAGTTAACATATACACAATATATATATACACAAAGTTTACATATGCCCAATATATATATATATATACAAAGTTTACATATACACACTATATATACACAAAGTTTACTTTAGTGCAGAACTAGGTTCAGAGCTAAAGTATACTCACTCTTGGTCAAGACTTGTGGTATCCTAAATAACTCTACAGAAGACGAGAGGCCTTAAGCTCTACACCAAACCAATATCAACACAGAGAAGTATACCTCGCTTCTCGGTAAATATACATTGTAAGTATACTTTTGTCCGAGACTGAAGATGGTTGGTCAGTAGGCACTTTTAGTAGCCTTAATGTCCCTCCAGAAGCTGATAGACCTAAATAACCATCCATAGGTTCATAGCCCTTAATATTCCTAAACACATTGATAGGCCTTAATAATCCTCTCAAAACACCTCAAGACTTTACACAATTAAAGATCACATTCACTCCAAACATCCACCACCTACGGGGTACTCATGCCTATACAGCCACCTCTTGTGGTGGCTTAATCTTCATCAATCAATCAGAGGCTCAAGAGCGTCCAGGTTCCTCTTCCAGCGCCTCGGTGTCGCGATCCAGAGAGGAAATGCTTGCCGTATCTTGGGCACATGTTGGGCACGCGCCCCAAGTCCAAAGAGCTGGATGAGGTCTTCGAACACTGAATACTATATGTGTGTTTTTTTTATGTAAATCTTAACACACTGTAATAAAAATAAAATAAATCTTATTGAATAAAAAAATAATAAGTAGGGGTGGTAGATGAAAATATTAGTGTTCAGTGAGAGTCCACAGTGTTTTCTCTGTATACCCTTTATTCTCTTCATCGAGGCCATGGGTCCCTACAATTGCACCAGAGGTGGTACCCTTCAAGGGGCCACAACGACACTAACTTACGATCTCCTGAGGCCCTGGGGGATCCTGTTAGGTAACTTAGGTCTCCCCAGAGAGCTGTGAGGGTCCTGGAGGTAACTTATGTGTCCCCAGAGAGCTGTGAGGGTCCTGGAGGTAACTTATGTGTCCCCAGAGAGCTGTGAGGGTCCTGGAGGTAACTTATGTGTCCCCAGAGAGCTGTGAGGGTCCTGGAGGTAACTTGTGTGTCCCCAGAGAGCTGTGAGGGTCCTGGAGGTAACTTATGTGTCCCCAGAGAGCTGTGGGGATCCTGTTAGGTAACTTAGGTCTCCTCAGAGAGCTGGGGAGATCCTGTTAGGTAACTTAAGTGTCCCCAGAGAGCTGGGAGAGTTTGCCGGTAGCTTGGAGGATAATGACTTCATCCGTAGTAATGTTTGTTAATTACAGGTTGTAGCAGGACTGGGAGTAGACCAGTTCGGTCGTTATCACCAAGACCAGCACTTAAATGTTCAGATATTCTTGATACATTGTGTTCTTAGCAACGTATATTTTAAAGTTTATTTTGTATTTAATTATTAATTAAACGTTTCATTTCTTTGACTGGTAATTAATAATATTGTTTATGTAATTGAACTGTTATTATAGAACTTGTGGAAGAATTTAGTAGTTATTTGTTGTTTAAAATTTTACAAAAGTAAAGTATTAATTTAAATATTTATTAAGATTTATGTAATAGTTTCTAATACATGAAAATACAGTTTCATACATTCATTCTATGCAAGCATAATTTACTTAAGTATTTCCTCTAAACATATGTATGTACATAAATATTCCTACTTACATAAACACATTTGTTTAAATCGCATTGCCTGTTCGAGGATGGAGGCCAGATTCTTGGGGCTAGCTTCACGCAATTTTTCCAAGTAATTGCAGCTGGGTATGTGCAAAACATGAGCGGATCGAGATAGGCATTAAAGACAAGAGTATCAAGGGACACGGTGCCAACTCTACCCCCACGATAAATCTTGCTGTAATTGACCACACCCCCATGTAAACTGTTATAAAGTGTTCACCCCTATGTTCATCACTGTTCCTGAGTGAACACCTTAGAGAAGTAGAAGGTCCAGTGGGGAAGGAAGACTCTCCAGGTGATTTCTTGGGTGATGGGAGGCAGGGGATTGCAATAGAAATAAGTTTATTGAGGTATAAATACACACAAAGGGATGAGGTATCTCAAGCTATTCTCACCTCGTTCAGCAGCAGATGGCAGGTATTGGGGGTACAAGTCGCCTCCTGCACCTGCAAACACAAACCGTAACTGTCTCTATTTCCGCTTGTTACAACATGTAATAAAGTTGTTACATCTTGGCTTAACGTGTTTATGACGTACTAGAACGTTGTTACAACTTGCTATATTGGTTGTTATAACTGGTTAGGTGTTAAAACTTGTTCAAACGTCGTACCAACGTCGTAGTTTCGGTGTGTGTTTGGCAGATATTCCTTCCGACAAACTGGGATGTATTTTATTTGCATATACAGAGCCCTTATACATTGTTCTGACTGGTATATCATACATAAATAATTGGACAAAAGTCTTCAAGTATTAATAAATAACAGGTACACGAAGAGGGAAGTCAACACCCGTATCAGAAGACAGAAAAATGGCATAACAGAGAAGAAAAGCCGCAACATGAAACAATCTCTCCCATTACACACAGAAATCACAATAGCGTGATGCATCAATGAACAAATCCACAAGGGCCGTGACGAGGATTCGAACTTACATCTGAGAGCATCCCAGACGCTGCCTTAATCGACTGAGCTACGATTATTTTTATTTCAGAGAGAATTTTAATCTCTCCCATAAAACCCTATTACAAATCCACTCTGAGCTCACAGTATAAATCACAAGATAGAATCGACTTGAGAATGGTCCAGGACGGACCGAAACGTCGTCGTCCCTTCACCTTCTAGTGTGTGGTCTGGTCAACACAAGATAGAATAATCAACAAATATAATTTGAAGTTAAGTCAACCGTCAACCCAGGACCAAAAATTGGACTTCATCATTTGCTACAAAACAAAAATGAATGTTGATTTAATACTTAAGAAAACCCGCACTTAACAATACAACACTCGCCAAGAACCAAACGTGGTATACCAGTTTACACACCAATAGAACCAAACGTGGTATACCAGTTTACACACCAATAGAACCAAACGTGGTATTCCAGTTTACACAGCAATAGAACCAAACGTGGTATACCAGTTTACACACCAGTAGAACCAAATGTGGTATACCAGTTTACACACCAATATTTATCAAATTATATTGATATGACCACCACAAAAATCCCGACAAGATTGACCTGCCACATGCATGCTGCTGCCCCTAGACACCATATGCAAAGTGTACACAACACAACACTTTTTAGGAACATTCTAGAAACTAAGACAAAAATCCTGGCATCTTCAACCGAACAAAGAAGATTGCAAATCCTATTAGCCATATTTGTAAAAGAAAAAAGACCCACTTTAAATACAGAAACCATTGCTAACATTCAGATATAGACCTCACCGTACATCACCAGATAACCAGAACGTGACTACTGAGGACCAGCCGTCCACCGCCGAGTACCACAGCTTTATGTAACAGCTTACCTAATGGTTGGCTCCCATCCCTTTATCCTAACTCACGAAAATCCTTCCTTCTGAAGCTGTATTATTAGTTACGAAAGTACTTAAGGAAATTCTTGTTTAAATTCTACCTTCGTGGTCTGACACTGTCATATATATATATATATATATATATATATATATATATATATATATATATATATATATATATATATATATATATATATATATATATATATATATATCAAACAACAGAGATCCCTGGACAGCGCCCTGGGGCACTCCACTGATAAGAGTTTCCCACTCGGGCTTAACTCATTTATGATAACTCTTTATTTCCTCTGGAAATAACCGCGACCTTATCCAACTTCAGGCAGTACCCCAAATGCCAGGAATTTCTACCTTTAAGCTCTCTCTCGTGAGGCACAGTAGCGAATGTTTTGCTAAAGCCAAGGTGCACAGTGTTACAATCCTTTCCACTACAACTTTCTCATTTATGCCGGAAAAGAACGAGAACAAATTTGTCAAATACGAGCGACTCTTAATAAAGCAGTGTTGTGAATCCTTCATTAATCTGTGTTCTTCAAGATGTATACGAATGACAGCAGAATTCTGTGCAAAATATGAAGAGACTGTGCACTCTTGATTTGTGAGTGCACTGTGCACTACCTGAATGTTTGTGTATGCAGCCCATCCTCCTAAAATGATAATACTTATAGCAACTATTTGGCAAAATGTACAGAACTTGATTGTTGCAGCCAACAGTGTTAACATTTGTACTATTAACATTTTACAGGTCACGAAAAAAATATTCATTAAACATATATATATATATATATATATATATATATATATATATACATATATATATATACTGGATATATATATAATATATATAATATATATATATATATATATATATATATTATATATATATATATATATATATATATAAATATACTGCAACCCATCTTCCTGATGAGAACATCAATCTAATTATACACACCATCATCCAACCCTGTAGGTTGGGTCGGATGATGTTGATGAATTACATCAAGCATCTTGTCATCCAAGCAACGAGCCACTTTTCCACTCACATGTCAGTTATTCTTTAGGTGGATGAGTTATTCATCCACCTATTCATCTGCTCATCTTTCATCTCATGCACTAATCAATACCTCCACTTACTTATCGACTCATACACGTATTCATCTTTTTACTTATATTCTAGCTCATCTAATTGTCCCACAACCTATTTCTCAGCTCATCCGGCCTGTTATCTCTCAACTTATCTTTCAACTCATCCAATGTTTTTTTTAACTGATGCAACCCTAATCATTAACCCTAATCCTTTATCTTATCCATTATCTTACGACTCCTCCGATCCTTATCTCTAAACTCATGTATCCACTCATTCATACTTTCATCTATAAATACATTCATCCACCGATCCAGTCACTCATAACATCATTCATCCACTCATCCATCTATTAATCCAAAGCACATGTGAAAGAAAATAAATTCTATTCATTAACCTTTATTAACGTGGGCGTAAAGTTTGGTGAGGACCTTTTGTGAGAAGAAAGAGGAGGTGTGGCATCGTTTGGGGGAGCTGAAGTGGTTGGGAGTAGGTAGAGGGTGTGGCTGAAGCCGGCTGAGGGTGTGGTAGGAACCGCAAGGGTGATGCGACAATTGTGGAGGAGATTGGATGGATTTTAGGATGATTGGAGAAGGGTAAAGAGGATGTGTGATGTGGATAAGATAGCATCAATGAGGAGAAGATTGGAGGTTTGGTGAAAAGGTTTTAGGGGAGTCGTGAGAGCACTCAGTTTAGGGAGATTGAGTGCATGAGATGAGTGCATGTATACCCTACATTTGGCAACACCCTGCCCACCTACGAGTGCATGGACGCCCCACACTTGGTAACGCCGCCCACCAACGCTCGCCCGTATGTGAACCAGCGGCCTCCGAGGCTTGATCTTTGGCCTCTAAACACAGCGTGAATGCTATGATCAATTCCTTAACGAGTCTGAAGGTTCCGACGGTTTCTCTTATTGAGTTATGAGAGCTGACAGACAAATAGACGAAAGACGGATTGGCCATATATGCCTCTCTCACGAGGCGTTCTTATCCTACCGTGTAAACATTGAAATTGAAGTCATCAGTATCAATGAATATCAAAGTTGGTTCCCACGCATGGCTTCAGGAGTATAAATAGTGTACAATTTATTAACAACTGTGCATTCTTTCTTATATATATATATATATATATATATATATATATATATATATATATATATATATATATATATATATTACTGATTGCACAATGAGCTAATACTGCGGATTTATTAACCATTCAATAGGCGAGCCGGTTAAAATAGAAAAGTTGGTTATTTTTAACACACGTACTCGTGCAAATCTTTGATTATAGTGAAAATATACGGGTGAAAGAATTATTTTAGCTCATTTGTTTTATCTCGAACAGGAAGCCTGTGTATCAATACCATGAGAATGTCAATTTGTTTGTTCAAAGTTGGAGGCCAGATACTTGGGGCAACCTATACCCAAGTTTACAAGGGAAATGGTCTGGGGTAAGGGATGGACATAGGCTGGTCGGAGTAGGTCTATGTAAAATGATTTAAGAAATAATAACAATTATAAAGGCCTCCATGTATTTTTCATGGCATCAAGTATGAAATAAGTTGTGTGTTTTCCGTGGAGTTGTTAGCGAAAAGCAAACGAAAAAAAATGCATCTGAGAGACTCCTTAAAGTTGTTTTAGTGCTTCTTGAGAGGGGAAGCAATGAAGGAGGGGGGAGGGGGGGGTGAGAGAACGACGAAAGAGGGGAGATAGAAATAGATAATGTGGACTAGCCTAATGACCCTTAATGAATATAAGAAAAGTTACAATTAATAGAATTTGGAGCAATATGCTCTTACCTGTTATAGGGATGATGGCGCTGTCCGACCACTCTATGATCATTGCTTGTTACACATGTTGTTAGCGGCCTCTCAACTACCTGTGAAATAATTCACATTAATGATATTATTCAGTTATAATTAAAAAGCAGTTAAGGCACTCGTAACTTTTAACTGACTAGTTGAAGTAGTTATATGTCTAACCTAACCCACCTTACTTGTACATAAATTTTCCAACTAAATGAATTAACTGTCTGGACATCTATTTAAGTCAATTATGTCAATGCATAACAAGATTTAATTTCTCGATAATGTAATTATTATTGCTTTATTGCCACGATAAACAAGTCCCCCAAGGCTGGGGATGGCACCCAACGTCCCATAACCACCTCTCTATCCACTCTGGTATTTTTTTTAGTTAAAGTATAGTTAATGCGATCCCATATATACTACTAAAATACTTATAAAACACTTATAAAAGGGATCATGTATTGTAAAGAGACTGCAACACAAGAGACTGCAACACAGCTGCACCATCCTGGTGCAGCTGTGTTGCTGACAGCGATGGCAGTCGCTCTGCTGCCTCTATAAGCCCACTTTCCTCTACTGTTTCTCTTCTCCAATGTTAAGGGACAGTCTTGAGCCATTAACAGTAACGTGGTATCTTCTTGTTGTTGTTGTTGTTTAAGATTCAGCTACCAGGAACAAAACGTTTCAAGTAGCACGGGCTATGGTGAGCCCGTAGTGGACTTAGTAACGCGGTACAGTGGTTGGTACTTATATA
>WNGS01111181.1:55254297-55292278 GCA_020271785.1 Procambarus virginalis | reverse complement strand
CTCAATCGCACTCCTCTTAAACAAGATAGACCCACACCCAAATATTCCCTCCTCTTCAAGGAATTCAAAGGATGAAATAATGAACAGAACTCCATATATACCCCGAGAGAAGAAGCCACAGGAGAATCGACGTTTGGAGAATCTTGAAGCAGGAGTTAATATATGGCCACTGTAATTGACGACTCCTCTGGGAAAGCTGTTGCGTGATTTATTGCTGCAATATACACAGGAAGCGTTACCCTCTTTCCTTGATTTGACTGACCAAGTGATAATTGTTGAGGCTTCCGGAAGTTTCTCCTCTTCCCCCCTCTTCCCCTGACGGATTGTATTCCCCCACTGTCTAAGACAGAAGAGAGAGAGAGAGAGTAGAGAGCGAGAGAGAGAGGGATGAGGGGATGGAGGAGGAGAGGAGGGATGAGGAGGAGAAGAGAGAGAGAAAGAGGAGTAGAGAGAGAGACCACATCATGTGTGCTCCTTCCCACCCAAGAACCGAAGATGGCCAGACTTCAATCATTAGTTTTACAGCACAGTACGGCCGTAACCGTGATCTTCTGCATCAAGCTCGAGTTTATGAATGTTTTCTGCCCTCACGCATTGGAGGCATCTGGAGGTGTGAGATGGGCAGCCTGATGCATTGATTGTAGTCTCATAAAGAGGAACTAATGGGGGATGGAGTGAGGGTCATGACTGTTGTGTCACGTATAAACAAAATTACTGTCAAGCTACTGGAATAGGATTAATATGTGTATTCACCTATTTGTGCCCGGTGGATCGAGCTATTAGCGCTTCGACCCCGCCTTTGCAATACGTTAGCTCATAAGTAATCAACTCCTGACCTATTTTCTCTATAATGTCTAAACCCACCACCCAAACACACACACACACACCACACAACATATATATATATAATATATATATATATATATATATATAATATATACTATGTATATATATATATATTGAAGTATAAGTAGAATATAATCAATTATATGAATTGAATTGATCCTATGAAGATAGGATCAATTCAATCAATTCGACTATAGAATTGATCCTATGAAGTATATATATATATATTATATATCTATATATATATATATATATATATATATATATATATTATATATATATATATATATGTCGTACCTAGTAGCCAGAATGCACTTCTCAGCTACTATGCAAGGCCCGATTTGCTTAATAAGCCAAGTTTTCCTGAATAATATGTTTTCCTCTAATTTTTTTCTTATTGAAATGATAAAGCTACCACTTTCCTTATATCTATGAGGCCAATTTTTTTTTTATTGGAGTTTTTAAAATTAACGTAGATATACTGTACGACCGAACCTAAACCCAACCCTACCTAACCTAACCCTAACTTATTATATCCTAACCTAACCTAAAAAGAAAGGTTAGGTTAAGTAGGGTAATGTAAGGTTAGGTTAGGTAATGTAGGTTAGGTAGTCGAAAAAAAACAATTAATTTCATGAAAACTTTGGCTTATTAGGCAACTCGGGGCCTTGCATAGTGGCTGAGAAGTGCGTTTTAGGCTACTAGGTACGACATATATACATATATATTTTTCTCTCTCTCTCTCTCTCTCTCTCTCTCTCTCTCTCTCTCTCTCTCTCTCTCTCTCTCTCCACTGAGAGTATAGTCTAGTCCTGGACTATGTTCAGGACTGGAGTATAATTGCTGGTTGGTTAGTTTAAGAATTTGTGATCGTCTTAGTAACCCGCCAGAGGTTGATAAGACTTTAATATTCCTCCAGAGGTTCATGGCCATCAAGCCCAGCAACAAACTAAAGTGTGAAGCTAAACGACAGAAAATTGTAATTATTTGTGTCACGACGTCCAAGTGAACCTTTAAAGCATAGCCCAATTTCACCTGCTTGTATTCAATGGTGCTCCAATTCACACTGAATACAAGTGTATTTGCAACAGGGGGGAAAGCTGACCAATATGGACTGCATAGGCTACACTGTGGCAGCTCCAAGGGCTGGCATGCAAGACACAAAGAACTTAATCATCAAAAGAAGCCTTGTCTCAGTTCAGTGTCCAGCAGAGAGAGAACCCCGCATGCTAAGGAACCAGGAAACGCCTACTGTGTCCTCAGTTCCTGTACGGAAGCGGAAGAGCTACAACAGATGCACAACCTTCAGTCTTTCATTGTATTTGCCAATAAAGCCGAACTACACGCAATAAGAAGGTGGGCAGGCGGTATGACATAAGAACATGGAAACTGTATTAGAAGGAACCAAAAAATCCTCTCAAATACATTGTGTGTGTGTGCTTTTCTCTGAGGCTATGGGTCCCCTATATATATATATATATATATATATATATATATATATATATATATATATATATAATATATATATATATATGTATATATATATATATATACATATATATATATATATATACATATATATATATATATATATATATATATATATATATATATATATATAATATATATATATATTATGTGATAATCTGTTCGCTGTAGGAGGATACAATCTTACACAATGGTTGCAAAAAATAATCTCCAGTTGAACAATCATATGAACGGTTTTGAGACCGGTTTTGGGTCCGGTTCATATTCTTGACGTCCTTCTAGGTGAATATAAGGCTATGTGTTGGTGGTTCATGTTATGTGAGTTGAAGACGTCAGTGCAGATGATGCCACCTTCATGACGTCAGTGCTGCTGAGGCCTATTTTTCTTTTACACAGGTGGGTACAGGAGCAGACGACTGCTGACTCCTGTTAGCAGGCTGAGAGCTTTCCCTTCCCATAGTTCATGGTAAGCCTTACCCTACTAGTTTTACACACAGGAGGGTACAGGAGCAGACGACTGCTGACTCCTGTTAGCAGGCTGAGAGCTTTCCCTTCCCATAGCTCATGGTAAGCCTTACCCTACTAGTTTTACACACAGGAGGGTACAGGAGCAGACACTGCTGACTCCTGTTAGCTGGCTGAGAGCTTTCCCTTCTCATAGTTCATGGTAAGCCTTACCCTACTAGTTTTACACACAGGTGGGTACAGGAGCAGACGACTGCTGACTCCTGTTAGCAGGCTGAGAGCTTTCCCTTCCCATAGCTCATGGTAAGCCTTACCCTACTAGTTTTACACACAGGAGGGTACAGGAGCAGACGACTGCTGACTCCTGTTAGCAGGCTGAGAGCTTTCCCTTCCCATAGTTCATGGTAAGCCTTACCCTACTAGTTTTACACACAGGAGGGTACAGGAGCAGACGACTGCTGACTCCTGTTAGCAGGCTGAGAGCTTTCCCTTCCCATAGTTCATGGTAAGCCTTACCCTACTAGTTTTACACACAGGAGGGTACAGGAGCAGACGACTGCTGACTCCTGTTAGCTGGCTGAGAGCTTTCCCTTCCCATAGCTCATGGTAAGCCTTACCCTTCTAGTTTTACACACAGGAGGGTACAGGAGCAGACGACTGCTGACTCCTGTTAGCAGGCTGAGAGCTTTCCCTTCCCATAGCTCATGGTAAGCCTTACCATACTAGTTTTCCTGGAACACGACCCGCCAATCGTTTAACAAACAGGTACCCATCACTGCTGTGTGAACAGAGGCCTGCAGCTAACGATTGGCGCCTAGTCAATCCTCCTCGGCCTGGATACGAACCCAGACCCAATCGCTCACGAAGCGAGTGTTACCACTGCACCACTGGACTTGCGGACGTCAGTGCCGATGATTCCCCTCGAAGATGTCAGTGCTAATCATCCCCATTGTAGGACGTCAGTCCTGGTGACGCCTGTTGAACTACTTAGAGTTGAACCCTGGTGCTTTTCCTCTCTGCTTCTTGTTGGACCCTTTCTATTTCCTTATCTGCCTCTTTATTCTTTATACCAAGTGCCACAGGTATAGAGTGCTGTGGCACTTAATACCTCATCATGAGTCCTGACACTCACAATATTCTGGCACTCTGCCTCTTCGAGGTTTGGCCACTTTCTCTCCACTTGTTAAGCTCTGACAGTTTCTCTTTTTGCCTCATATTCTGTCTGAAGGAGAGCGAGAGAGAGAGAGAGAGGGGAGAGAGAGGAGGAGAGAGAGAGAGAGAGAGAGAGAGAGAGAGAGAGATGAGAGAGAGAGAGAGAGAGAGAGAGGAGAGAGAGAGAGAGAGAGAGACAGACAACACACACACCACACACCCACAACACACACACACACACACACACACACACACACACACACACACAAACACACAAACACACAAACACACACACAAACACACAGACAGACAGACACAGAGACTGAGTATATTGTTACACTCTGGTAAGATTTACCGCCGGCCTTAAATATATATGGTCAAGCTACCTGTTATTTGCATTCACTTATGCAAATTAACAAAATTATATGTACTTATACCCTAAAAGTTACCGCAGAACAAATGGGGTGATGCCAAAGCGACAGGTTTCAGCTACAGGCGTTTGTTACCATTGTTGTGTGTGTGTGCTGTATCTCTCATCATGTGCCCGTACAAACGCGTGATACATATTACAGTAAACGCGATTACCAAACAATTAACAAAACCTTGGAATATAAATCTCCCGATGGAAAGAATCAATAAGTCTCCCCTGAACACCTGGAGAGTAGTGTGAGCGTGAGAGGTCGAAGGCTCCCTCTGCTCCATATGTTAACGACAGGGCCGGCGAAAGAGGGCAATAAGTCGAACAATACTGGATAAAATACATGCATAATGAAGTAATGAATAAATTAAACACAATGCCTTCACTCCGCAGTTGTGCTCTGTAATGTATATGCTAATTGCGCCCAGTGTGATGGATGTCGATACTAGGTAAAAGGAAGAAGCAGTGCAGTGCGGACCTGTTCCCTCGCGGGATAATGGCGATGGTTAGCACGCCTGTGAACTAACGACAAGCTGCGCGCTCCGATGAGAAACCAGAGAAATTATTTGCAAAGTTATCCTCGTTGTGTGAGAGCACTGATGATCCGGTTGGGTTCCTTCGGTGCTGCGTCGAGGGAGAGGAAGGCTGCGCATGCCAAACGCCCCCTCAAGCTTCTGGTTATCGTGAGCACTTTGCACAACAATAGACCGTGTTTTGTGTATGTTACGATGGGATTATTTGGCCTTGCCGCTCTCGCCTGTCTCTCCGCTTTGCCTTTGAATTTGATCTTGCTAAAGATGGCAAAAACAACAGTCGAGTTTGACGGACGTTTCCTGCGCAAGGAGCCAAAAGGGGAATCTTAGCTGTAGTCCACTACAGGTGTTCAGTGCTCGCCTTGACATGCGGTGATTGCTAGAACATCCATTTTTGTTTCCGTGCTCATCTCTCTGTCGATATGGCGGGTAAAAGATAGTCGCGATAGTCTTTCTGGAATATTTAACTGCGTGATGGATGGTCTGCCCTCCCCCCCTCCCCCCCCTCGCCCAATCTCCGGGCACCCAACGGGCAGACGTTGATATAACAATAAAGCCACGTTGACAACTTTGATCACACGTTGATCATTGATTCTACGTTGATTTTACACTGATTAACCATTGATCCTATGCGTATTTAACGTTGATCCTACGTTGGTTTAATGATCATTCAACATTAATCCTACATTGTAGGCTGGTTGAACTTTAACCAAGAATGGGTAACCAGCTGGACTGTGTGTTCCCCTTCACGGATCTGACCCGAGGCTCGCCATCATGACTTTCTTGTATACATGGTGATCTTGGTGGTGGTGAACCTTGACTGTAGGTGGTGGTGAACCTTGACTGTAGGTGGTGGTGAACCTTGACTGTAGGTGGTGGTGAACCTTGACTGTAGGTGGTGGTGAACCATGACTGTAGGTGGTGGTGAACCTTGACTGTAGGTGGTGGTGAACCATGACTGTAGGTGGTGGTGAACCATGACTGTAGGTGGTGGTGAACCTTGACTGTAGGTGGTGGTGAACCATGACTGTAGGTGGTGGTGAACCTTGACTGTAGGTGGTGGTGAACCTTGATTGTAGGTGGTGGTGAACCATGACTGTAGGTGGTGGTGAACCATGACTGTAGGTGGTGGTGAACCATGACTGTAGGTGGTGGTGAACCCTAACTGTAGGTGGTGGTGAACCTTGACTGTAGGTGGTGGTGAACCATGACTGTAGGTGGTGGTGAACCATGTCTGTAAGTGGTGGTGAACCTTGACTGTAGGTGGTGGTGAACCTTGACTGTAGGTGGTGGTGAACCATGACTGTAGGTGGTGGTGAACCCTGAATGTAGGTGGTGGTGAACCTTGACTGTAGGTGGTGGTGAACCATGACTGTAAGTGGTGGTGAACCATGACTGTAGGTGATGGTGAACCATGACTGTAAGTGGTGGTGAACCATGACTGTAGGTGATGGTGAACCATGACTGTAGGTGGTGGTGAACCTTGACTGTAGGTGGTGGTGAACCATGACTGTAGGTGGTGGTGAACCTTGACTGTAAGTGGTTTTAACTATGAACAGTCCGGATGAATAACATAAACAGTCTGAGGTTAATAGGCCTTAACAACCCTCTAGAGGGTTAATAAAGCCTTAACAAGCTTAACACCACACCAAAATAAACAAATATGAACACAATATATATACCGGAACAGGTAGCCAGCTTTTCAGTGTATATACACAGAGTTTGCTTCAGTCCTGGACTGTGTTCTGGACTTGGCTACAACAGTCTGGTTAGTCAGTCACTTGAGCAACCTTAATAGCCCTCTTGAAGTCCTTAAGTCCAACGCCAAACTCAATTTTAACCCGCTGTCGATACTACACACTTATGTCGCGGGCTTGTCTGTGATGTCGAGTATCTAGTTACCATCATTAGAGGCCCTGCCTATAATTTCGAGACGAGGCCATGATTCACCAGGGCAAGTAGACCTCTGGACCAGATGAAAGGTGGTCCAGTTTTTTGGCAAGTTGGGCGGGGGTGGTGAAGGATCTGGCGGGACTTCTTTTAGTGAGGGAGGGATTGGGGGGGGGAAGAGTTTGGTGAGGCGGCCTGGGAATAGTTCACCTGTACAGTAAGGTGATTTGAGTGAAGATTAACAAATAAGTCTAAAAGTACTGTATCAACGATGTCATTGGCGCTAAGGGAACAAAAAAGAATTCATCTAAATAATTCCTTTGGTTAACAGTCTCGCTTCCAACGCTTGAAACAGGACAAGAATGGCTGTGCAATGATCAAATAATCCATAGATAATGGAATATACTTAGTCTCCAATCTATTACGAAAACGTAACGGATTGGGAACCAATGTATTGAGTTCCCTCCCCATAGCCGTCAACTGTTTTGTTTCGCGTACGGAAGCGTTCACCAAACAGTTAGGAAGGCGGACTACCAAGTTCTCGTTCCTTACCTTGCACGTCAGGAGTGAATTCTTCGCCGTTGATTCTTGAGTGGACCGCCTGTAGCCTACTAGAGGAATAACGCGGTTTATCCTCTTGTATCGCGTTGTGTTCACGCAACTCCGGGTCAGGTCTGCCCTAGGGTGGCCGGGTGGTGGGGCCAGATTCACGAAAGCACTTACGCAAGCACTTACGAACCTGTACATCTTTTCTCAATCTTTGGCGGCTTTGTTTTCAATTATTAAATAGTTAATGAGCTCCGAAGCACCAGGAGGCTATTTATAACAATAACAACAGTTGATTGGCAAGTTTTCATGCTTGTAAACTATTTAATAAATGTAAAACAAAGCCGTCAAAGATTGAGGAAAGATGTACACGTTCGTAAGTGCTTGCGTAAGTGCTTTCGTGAATCTGGCCCCTGGCTCACTAAACTGCTCACTTAAACACTTCGAAACTGCACCATTACACAGTCTTCAACAGGTGTTTACTTTGCTTCCAGTGTTTTCTAACTGCTTTCGATATCACTTTATCGTCGCCTACACGAGGTAAACAAACTCCCCGAGGCGGCAACACTTAGACCAATTGCCTCATTTTGTGCGGAAAAGATCGTTAAAATCCACCACCACCCAAAACTTTGCAGAGAAATGGAAAACATTGTGGAACGAACAACAATGCTGTGGAAACGCTAAATGCCCGGCAAGACTTGAAAACACGCCAGGCACAAAAACTGAGACTTGGATATATATGACACTGACCAACCTAAGACTGCGACACACCACACTGGCAACACACAGCCATACACTCAGGACAGACATAAATAAACTTTGCATCCACTGCCAAGTCCCGGAGACAATTGAATATTACCTCCTTCACTGCTCCAGACATCATAGTAACAGTTAATATCAAATAAGTATCGCCTTCAAAGTACCATTTAATATCCCGCCAAACACACACTGAAACTACGACGTTGGTACAACGTTCGAACAAGTTTTTAACACCTCCTAACCATTATAACAACCAATATAGCAAGTTGTAACAACGTTCTAATACGGCATAAACACGTTAAGCCAAGATGTAACAACTTTATTACAAGTTGTAACAAGCGGAAAATAGAGACAGTTTCGGTTTGTGTTTCCAGGGATGGAGCATATGTTAAGGGAATGAGATTTCTCACTATGTATAAACTATCAAGCAATCAGAGCATTAGCTAAATATCTCCAGTCACCCAAAAAATTAGGTCACATTTGACCTATTCATACAGCTCAAGCCACCGGGACACTCATGCATAGAAAAAGTAACCCCTAGCTACAATTAACAGCAACAATCAGCTGACGCCACCAACACAACATGCAGCTCTCGCCGCCATGCGTCATGTCTCATTCTAAAGCACGTCAAGTTTTGTCCTCGACCTGGCATCAACTGGGAACAACAACGACATTGAAGTTGTTGTTGTTTCAGATTTAGCTACTCAGAACGAAGTGTCCATGTAGCACGGGCTATGGTGAGCCCGTCAAAAACATCATCACATATATAACTTGTCACGTCATGAATAATGATGCCTCACTGTGACGTGTCTCCCAACAGCATTCGTGCAGTCATCTGGGGCCAGATTCACGAAGCAGTTTCGCAGGTACTTACAAACGTGTACATCTTTCCTCAATCTTTGACGGCTTTGGTTACATTTATTAATCAGTTTTCAAGCATAAAACCTTGCCAATCAACTGTTGTTATTGTTATAAACAGCCTCCTGGTGCTTCGGAGTTAACTGTTTAATAATTGTAAACAAAGCCGCCAAAGATTGAGAAAAGATGTACAGGTTCGTACGTGGTTGCGTAACTGCTTCGTGAATCTGGCCCCTGGAGTAGAATACCTTCACGCATATTGTATTAACCATTAAGTAGCAGCTTATAAATTAATGAAGTAGCTTCGTAGCTCGAGCTGAACCCATCCTGAGGTCAGCCCATTCTCAACAACATAGCACCCCGTCCTCAACAACAAACTTCAAATGCTCGTTAATCCTGCCGCCAAACCGCTCATTTATGCAACTTGTCCTCAGTCCAAGTCCATTCCATCCAGCGGTCGACCCCTAAGACACATTCATCGTTTTTAACATGCTGTTCATTCTAAATAGGAATTTTCTCAAATATAAATTAACATTGTTATATATTAGTATATTGTGCATATTTAGGCATTGGTTGGTTTAGGTTCTGTTGGTGATTATTTGTATTTGTAGTACGTGGGTGAAGCATTTATAGCGTTGTGATTCGAACAAAATTTGTCAGTGAAGCACTTATTCCGGAAGTGTTCGAACGCCAGCAGTTGTGAGTCGTGTGTAAACAGTTTTTCATTCATAAACAGGGGGTTTGGCGGGTGCATGGAATCACTTTTGGATCTTTGTTTGGAGGACGGGCTGTTTACAGCGTTGTGGTCCGAACAACAGTCGTCAGAAAAGCACTTGTCCGAGAAGTGTTCGAACGTCATCAGTTGTGAGTCGTGTGTTAACCGTTTTTCATTCATTAACAGGTGATTTGGCGGGTGCATGGAATATACTTTGACTTTTGTTAATGAGGATAGACTGTATTTTTTAATGATTTTTTTTTTTTTGCACACTACTCACAACTGATGACGTTTGAACAGTGCTTCGCTGACGACCTTTGTTCGAATTAACACTGTAAATGATTTACCACCATACTTCAAATACAAATAATCGCCAACAGAACCTAAACACCTAACCTAACCTAACCTAACCAAAACACCTAACCTAATATAACGTGAGTTGAACTACGCACAGAACATTCATGAATACACACAGAGAGTAATCACCCTCATGTGATGAGTCAATGAGTAAAATCCGAAGCAGCCGTGATGAGGATTCGAACCTATGGTGTGGGTGATCCCCCACCGCATAGGGGGGAACACCCTATAACATTATCATGAATAATAATGTTAATTTATATACGAGAACAAACCTGTTTTTTATACACATGTACATTAAAATTGGTGAATGCGTCTTGGGGGGGACGACCTCCGCTTTAACCACCCTCGCCATAGGGCAGAATGCCTCAGGTCGTCTTCGCTGAGATGCGGCACACCCTAAAAACTCGGTCGTCAGGTTTAATGTGCTCTTTTTTATCAAAAGCTTTATTTTCTCATATAAATTTATATTATTTATACTATAATTTTGTGTACATAAGATAGGTGTTTAAGTTATGTTAGAAATTATTGGCGTTTGAAATACGTGGCTCAAGTACTCACTGGTGCGATTCGAATACAGAAAAAGTACTTTAATACAAAAGAACTGAAATATATTTCAGCATTTCAAGCTATTATATCAACAGAAGCTAAATATATTTAAAAAAAATTAAGATACAATAGAAATAAAAAAACATATTTAAAAATTGTAAACGATAATCTCTGCCGAAATTAGATATATTAAAATATTAGTATAGTTGTACTAGAAATGAACAGAACAGAGGCCAGGTCAGAGACCGGGCCGCGGGAGATTGATCCTCGGGATCACCACAAGGTAACACCAAGGTAGTTTAGGTAGTTAGATGTAACGGTTTGGGTTAAGAGAAAGAGAGAGAGAGCAAAGTTTACACATACAAGGGATATATATACACAGACATGTATACTCAACGTCTCAGCGAATATACCTTAAAAGTTGACTTTCGTCCTGGGTTATATTCAGGACAACAGTATACTTAACTTCAACAAAAATACATCTTTGTCTCCAAATCACCTCGTTACTAGCTAATGACCCAACACAGAAAGTCTTCCACACTGTTATATAATACTGAAGCCTAACGGTGCGCCCGAGCCCGCCTCACGGGGCTGTCTGCAGGTACATCACGGTTCAGTCGGTAGTGTGTGTGTGTGTGCTTTAGGGATTCCAGAGATGAGAGTTCGATTCCACTGTACTGCCCTCAATATTTTCACATCAATATATCACATTCTTGTAAAAAAAAAAACTTCTCTGAATTTCTATCTTGCAATTCCCTTGCATCGATTATATTGAACTAATCGACTTCCACATATACCGCAATTACTGCTGCTTCGCTGTTAAATTCTATCATCAGCAATTCGGCATGGCAATTGGCTCGCCAATTAGTTTTGTACTATCCAATTTATTCATGAGATCACCTGAAGCAGAACTCTTGACGACAGCAGCGCCAAGAGTAGTTGTGTGGCGTCACTACGCTCTCAGAGAGCGCCAGGGGGGGGGGTTGTGTGGCGTCACTACGCTCTCAGAGAGCGCCAGGGGGGGGGGTTGTGTGGCGTCACTACGCTCTCAGAGAGCGCCAGGGGGGGGGGTTGTGTGGCGTCCTACGCTCAGAGAGCGCCAGGATAGTTGTGTGACGTCACTACGCTCTCAGAGAGCGCCAGGATAGTTGTGTGACGTCACTACGCTCTCAGAGAGCGCCAGGATAGTTGTGTGACGTCACTACGCTCTCAGAGAGCTCGGTGAAGCGAGATTTGTCATGAACTTCTCCTTAAATTGATAAAATTACCACGAAAACAGAATGTATATTTTCCATCTTTCGGGATTTACACACAGTAATTACACAGAATTACTGTGTAATTACATTTACACAGTAATTCAATATTTCGTGCAAAATGCAAACTTTGCGGGTGTGTACCCCTAGTGTACCTTGCTCCTCATTGTGTATACACTGTGAGTTTACTTTAGTCCCGGACTATGTTCAGGATTAAAGTATACTTGCTGGTTGGTCAGTAAGCTGTTGTGTGGCCTTAATAACCCTCCAGAGGTTGATAGACCTTAATAACCCTCCAGAGGTTGATAGGCCTTAATAACCCTCCAGAGTTAATAGGCCTTTATAACCCTCTAGAGGTTGATAGACCTTAATAACCGTCTAGAGGTTGATAGATCTTAATAACCCTCCAGAGGTTGGTGGGCCTTAATAACCCTCCAGAGGTTGATAGGTCTTAATAACCCTCCAGAGGTTGGTGGGCCTTAATAACCCTCCAGAGATTAATAGGCCTTAATAACCCTCTAGAGGTTGATAGACCTTAATAACTCTCCAGAGGTTGATAGGTCTTAATAACCCTCCAGAGGTTGATAGGTCTTAATAACCCTCCAGAGATTAATAGGCCTTAATAACCCTCTAGAGGTTGATAGACCTTAATAACTCTCCAGAGGTTGATAGGTCTTAATAACCCTCCAGAGGTTGATAGGTCTTAATAACCCTCCAGAGGTTAGTAGGCCTTAAAAACCCTCCAGAGATTAATAGGCCTTAATAACCCTCTAGAGGTTGATAGGCCTTAATGACCCGCCAGAGGTTGATAGGCCTTAATAACCCTCCAGAGGTTGATAGGCCTTAATAACCCTCCAGAGGCTGATAGGCCTTAATAACCCTCCAGAGGTTGATAGACCTTAATAACCCTCCAGAGGCTGATAGGCCTTAATAACCCTCAAAAGGGTGAAATGCCTCAAACCCAACACCAAACCAATCAGGACAGGATGAAAAGTATTGCATGAAGACACACAACGACTCCTGATCACATCTCTTATGCGTGAGATTCAAGGTATTCATAGACAGGATCAAATCACAAGAGATTACTTTGTAATCAAGTATAGAAATAGATTATTGTGAATCTTGCTGCATATAAAATAGTGTTAATTGGACGATACATACTGGTGAAGTATTATATTAAGTGGATTGTATTTGATTAATAGAAGTAGATGGTTAAATCATCTTTGATCCTGTTTTAAACTATTACTTTGATGTATTGTTAATCCTAATGGAGATGAAGGGACGTCCATCCTTCACTCAGAGCCTTAGTGAAGGGTTTTACTTCTCTCACTCAAGGCTTTAGTGAAGAACTCTACTGCATTCATTTAAATCTTTAGATAAGGGCCCCTACTTCCTTGAAACCCTAATGTATTCATTTAAATCTTTAGATAAGGGCCCCTACTTCCTTGACTCAGGCAATGAGAGGTCTCAACACCATTCACTCGAATCAAAACTAATTAAGATTGATATAATTTTAATTATGAATATAAGAAACTCTTAAGCATAGCCCTGAAACCCGGATCCAATACAGCCACACTGCAAACAAGAAAGGGAAGAGGTTTGGGGCAACAATGCCACCTGAGCAAGGAGAGAAGTATGTACATAGTGCCTCTGTAACCCAGCTTACTGAAGGAGAGCACATGCACAAGACTGTGAAGCTGCCGCCCATTGCATAGGTGTGTGGAGCTTAATTAGTAACTGTGTAACTCGTTCACGACATATATATATATATATATATATAATATATATATATATATATATATATATATATATATATATATATATATATGTGGTGAACGAGTTACATATGTAAGCCCTCAGGTATTACACAGGAGCAATGAAGGGCTGGACGGTGAATGAGACGATGGAGTATGTCATCTGTAAACATACAGATTATACACGGAACAATACAGACTCTTTAGGAAAGAGGTTGACGGGAAAAGACCAGATTAACCCATGGATTAACAATGTAAGGGAGTGAAATATAGAAGAAAATGTGTAGGAGGGATCAAGTAACAAGGCAATCAGGAAGACTCTAAAGACAACCAGGAAGATGTGACCGGGTGAAGGTGTAACTGGGTGAAAGTGTAACTGGGTGAAGGTGTAACTGGGTGAAGGTGAAGGTGAATAAGGACGCAGTTTGAGAAAGACGAGTACAATAGAATCAAGAGAGAAGCAAAGAGGCAGATAATAAACAACAGAGCAGCAAAAGCTAAGGAACTACTTGTGCCACTGGACAGTCGTATTATAAGTAAGATATCAGTAGAGGCACAAGTTATCAGGCACAGCAGAGAAGAAGATAAATTCACAGCAAGGAACAAGGACTTTAAAATGCGTAATCCAAATGTTTCTTGTAACCAGCAAGGAGTGACGCGAGTGACAGAAGATGGCGTGTGTGTATTCACCTAGTTGTATTCGTCTAGTTGTATTCATCTGGTTGTGCTTGCGAGGTTTGAGCTCTGACTCTTTTGGCCCCGCCTCTCAACTGTCAGTCAATCAACTTTTTTTCCACCCATACACACACCCAGGAATCAGCTGTCTAATTCCCAGATACCTATTTACTGCAAGGTGAACAGGATCATTAAGGTCAAAGAGATTCTGCCCATTTGTTTCCGCCATTGCCGGGGATCGATCCCCAGACCTTAGGATTACGATTCCTGAGTGCTGTCCACTCAGCTGTCAGGCCCCATAGAGACCTGTGTGTGTGTTTCCCAATTATTACTTAAATACTGTTTTCATCAGCCTTAATTTTGGACTTAAGGCCTATCTACCTCTGATGAGGTGTTAAGGCCGCCAAAATAGCATGCTGGCCAGAAAGACTAATTTAGTCCTGAACAAGAAAGACTAATTTAGTCCTGAACAAGAGTCCAGGACCAAAATGTATATATGTATATACATTGAGAAGTGGGATATACACATCTCGGTATATATAATCCTGGGTTACTGCCTCTCCTCCATTACTTATCTATGTGATCGACTGAGGCTTCACTGTTTCCATTAATTCCTCAAGTTTTTGCAATCGCTGGGATTAACATTTCAGGTTGCTGTAATTGACTCATTTTCTTCAAGGAGATCAGAGTTTAGCATATTAATGTAAGCGTCACGTTGCTAATTAAGAAATTCAGAGTTTTTTTCTTAGATAAAGTAACTACCTTTATCACATGTTGTAGAATACAGATTTATTAACCCATAATTGAGTTCACGGATATTGCAATAATTGTATGGACTTTACTGATAATTCATACTCATGCAATTTAATAAATTACTCTCTGAAAATTATGTATAATTCATAATAATTCATTTTGTCGGAGGACATATAGGTAGTTTATAGGTTATAACCTGAGGTTATAATATAGTATAGAGCTAGGTTATAATATAGCCTGAGGGTTATTAAGGCTTATATATCGAGGCTCCAACCAGGGTCGAATTACTGACCCCGCCTAGGAAGCAACACCACAGCAAGCTGACTAACTCCCGAGTACCTACTCACTGCTAGGTGAACAGGCCCATGAGGTGAAAGGAATGTGTCGCCCGGGATGAGAACCCGGAATTTACGATTGTGTGTCGAGAACGAAACCGATTGTACTACCGGGACCCTCAAAGTTATAAATACTAAAGTTAGGGTTATAAAGTATAAGCCTAACTTTATAATAATAAAGTATAATAATGGTATAAAGTTAGGTATAAAGCTTATCCTACTTTTTCTGTGGGGTATTTGTGGTGATTAATTAATTAGGATTAATTAATCAATTGTTAAAGTTTGTTTGCTAAAGCTGTGATGGTTTGTAAAGCGCATTTGCAACAGAAGGAATTTCTTTTGTGAAAGTTTGGTGTTGGGGTTAAGGTTTAGTAACCTCTGGAGGGTTATTAAGGCCCAATAACCTCTGGAGGGTTATTAAGGCCTATCTCTCTCAGGAGGGTTATTAAGCCCAGCACAATAACATACTAACAACCAAAAGATATACTTTAGTCTTGAAAAAAGTTCAGAACGATAGTAAACTCTCTATGTATATACTCCGAGTATCTATAATCATTTTGCAGATAATAAAATAACACGGTAAGGCAGTTCCAGAAAGAATAACAAAAATCTATGGTAATCAGGCTACTAAACTTTTGTTTTTACCAACCGTAGACCCCTGACCTTTCTCTAAGCTTCACCTCCTTTAATCTTTCTCTCCAAGCTTACTTAATCTATAATTAAGATACTAAATCTTACTAAATCTTACTCCAAGCTCAACTACCTATAACTCCCAGCTTGTTACTCATTATTTACCTTCTGAGTGGCAAAATCACTGCCCAATCTCTGTTTTTGTTGACGAATGATTCTGAGACCAATCCTTCCAGTGCCTTTATAGTCTGTTCGGACATATTATTGATTTACATTTTGTAAAATGAGCGTACAGGAGTGGCTAATCCACTAGCGATACGGTCATTTTCGCGAAAACACAGATACAGACTTAAATGCAGAGTCCAATCAATGCCCAATCAATCATCTTTCACATATGAGTCAAACCCCTTCCAATCATCTTACTGGTATAATTAAAACTAGCACCAATCATCTGCAGAAACGAGTCGCATCACCTCCAATCATCACATAGATACAAGTCTCATCACCTCCAATCATCACATTAATACGAGTCGCTCCACCAACTATCCAATCACCTTGGAGGACCCCACATGGCCGACCAATCAGAGAACATAGCGGGTTGCCACTCTCGCAATATCCTTGGTGTTTCCATTTTCGTCAAGAGGGCGTGTTTACGTTTCCAAATTAACAAAGAAATATTCGGATATAATCGGCCAATTATTTTAATAACTATCTTGTCTGAGCTGACCACACTTTACTTCATTCAGCTTTGCTGACCTGTGTTAACTGAGTTGGTATTAATGTGTTTCTAGCTTCTAGGAAATAAACAGTTTTATGCAATGAAAACTATTACTAAATGTACATATTCAGCAGCTATGTAGGAGTTTATGTAATATGTTATAACAAAATAATTGTATAAAAGTAAAATAGTAACGTCAGTGTTTCAGTAGCTAATCATAAATTGAGCAAACATAATACTATATACAATTTTATATGTATTTATTAATGTATTTCTAAAGGTGCATGCCAGTCCTTGGTATATTCATATAACAACTCAGGTTACTGCTTTAATAGTAATTTTTTTAGTTATTGACGTACAAAATTGACGTCAATTACGTCAAGCATTGACGTACTAAACAATTAGATGCTAGAATTTTATACTAATCACTTTATAGTCTGAAAAAAATTAAACTAAAAAACAAACTTAATTATTCCTATGCTTAGTATAGCGCACATATGTACTGTATTAGGCCTCAGATAGCATGTATTAGACCTAGGACGGTCAGGTTAGGTTTAGGTTGTCTTTGAAACATAAATACAAAACCTTTTCCGATTTGTCCAAATTTAATAGCACAGATTTCTACTTTCTAATTTCGTTGTACGTCGGTATATGTACTATAGTCCTCAACGTCACTATGAGTACTACTTAAACAGGAAATGGGCTGAAATATATATATATATATATATATATATATATATATATATATATATATATATATATATCTCAATCTTGAGGTTATCTTGAGATGATTTCGGGGCTTTAGTGTCCCCGCGGCCCGGTCCTCGACCAGGCCTCTACCCCCCAGGAAGCAGCCCATGACAGCAGACTAACAGCCAGGTACCTATTTTACTGCTAGATAACAGGGGCATAGGGTGAAAGAAACTCTGCCCATTGTTTCTCGCCGGCGCCCGGGATCGAACCCTGGACTACAGGATCACAAGCACTTAGCATACTGTCTATGCTTAGAGTTTACTTTTGCTCTGGATTATGTTAAGAACTAAAGCATACTCGCGGGTGGCCAGTAAACCAATGTGAGAGACTTAATATTCCTCGAGAGGTAACTAGGCTAATGAGCCACCCCAAAAAATCAAACAAAATAGGTGTACCCAAAGTTTACATATACGCAAAGTTTATATATATATATATATATATATATATATATATATATATATATATATATATATATATATATATATATATATACAAAGTTTACATATACACAATATATATACACAAAGTTTACATATACACAATATATATATACACAAAGTTAACATATACACAATATATATATACACAAAGTTTACATATGCCCAATATATATATATATACACACAAAGTTTACTTTAGTGCAGAACTAGGTTCAGAGCTAAAGTATACTCACTCTTGGTCAAGACTTGTGGTATCCTAAATAACTCTACAGAAGACGAGAGGCCTTAAGCTCTACACCAAACCAATATCAACACAGAGAAGTATACCTCGCTTCTCGGTAAATATACATTGTAAGTATACTTTTGTCCGAGACTGAAGATGGTTGGTCAGTAGGCCCTTTTAGTAGCCTTAATGTCCCTCCAGAAGCTGATAGACCTAAATAACCATCCATAGGTTCATAGCCCTTAATAATCCTAAACACATTGATAGGCCTTAATAATCCTCTCAAAACACCTCAAGACTTTACACAACTAAAGATCACATTTACTCCAAACATCCACCACCTACGGGGTACTCATGCCATACAGCCACCTCTTGTGGTGGCTTAATCTTCATCAATCAGAGGCTCAAGAGCGTCCAGGTTCCTCTTCCAGCGCCTCGGTGTCGCGATCCAGAGAGGAAATGCTTGCCGTATCTTGGGTACGTCTTGGGCACGTCTTGGGCACGTCTTGGGCACGCGCCCCAAGTCCAAAGAGCTGGATGAGGTTTTCGAACACTGAATACTATATGTGTGTTTTTTTTCTGTAAATCTTAACACATTGTAATAAAAATAAAATAAATCTTATTGAATAAAAAAATAATAAGTAGGAGTGGTAGATGAAAATATTAGTGTTCAGTGAGAGTTCACAGTGTTTTCTCTGTATACCCTTTATTCTCTTCACCGAGGCCATGGGTCCCTACAATTGCACCAGAGGTGGTACCCTTCAAGGGGCCACAACGACACTAACTTACGATCTCCTGAGGCCCTGGGGGGATCCTGTTAGGTAACTTAGGTCTCCCCAGAGAGCTGTGAGGGTCCTGGAGGTAACTTATGTGTCCCCAGAGAGCTGTGAGGGTCCTGGAGGTAACTTATGTGTCCCCAGAGAGCTGTGAGGGTCCTGGAGGTAACTTATGTGTCCCCAGAGAGCTGTGAGGGTCCTGGAGGTAACTTATGTGTCCCCAGAGAGCTGTGAGGGTCCTGGAGGTAACTTATGTGTCCCCAGAGAGCTGTGAGGGTCCTGGAGGTAACTTATGTGTCCCCAGAGAGCTGTGAGGGTCCTGGAGGTAACTTATGTGTCCCCAGAGAGCTGTGAGGGTCCTGGAGGTAACTTATGTGTCCCCAGAGAGCTGTGAGGGTCCTGGAGGTAACTTATGTGTCCCCAGAGAGCTGTGAGGGTCCTGGAGGTAACTTATGTGTCCTCAGAGAGCTGTGAGGGTCCTGGAGGTAACTTATGTGTCCCCAGAGAGCTGTGGGGATCCTGTTAGGTAACTTAGGTCTCCTCAGAGAGCTGGGAGATCCTGTTAGGTAACTTAAGTGTCCCCCAGAGAGCTGGGAGAGTTTGCCGGTAGCTTGGAGGATAATGACTTCATCCGTAGTAATGTTTGTTAATTACAGGTTGTAGCAGGACTGGGAGTAGACCAGTTCGGTCGTTATCACCAAGACCAGCACTTAAATGTTCAGATATTCTTGATATATTGTGTTCTTAGCAACGTATATTTTAAAGTTTATTTTGTATTTAATTATTAATTAAACGTTTCATTTCTTTGACTGGTAATTAATAATATTGTTTATGTAATTGAACTGTTATTATAGAACTTGTGGAAGAATTTAGTAGTTATTTGTTATTTAAAATTTTACAAAAGTAAAGTATTAATTTAAATATTTATTAAGATTTATGTAATAGTTTCTAATACATGAAAATACAGTTTCATACATTCATTCTATGCAAGCATAATTTACTTAAATATTTCCTCTAAACATATGTATGTACATAAATATTCCTACTTACATAAATACATTTGTTTAAATCGCATTGCCTGTTCGAGGTTGGAGGCCAGATTTTTGGGGCTAGCTTCACGCAATTTTTCCAAGTAATTGCAGCTGGGTATGTGCCCAACATGAGCGGATCGAGATAGGCATTAAAGACAAGAGTATCAAGGGACACGGTGCCAACTCTACCCCCACGATAAATCTTGCTGTAATTGACCACACCCCATGTAAACTGTTATAAAGTGTTCACCCCTATGTTCATCACTGTTCCTGAGTGAACACCTTAGAGAAGTAGAAGGTCCAGTGGGGAAGGAAGACTCTCCAGGTGATTTCTTGGGTGATGGGAGGCAGGGATTGCAATAGAAATAAGTTTATTGAGGTATAAATACACACAAAGGGATGAGGTAGCTCAAGCTATCCTCTCCTCGTTCAGCAGCAGATGGGAGGTATTGGGGGTACAAGTCGCCTCCTGCACCTGCAAACACAAACCGTAACTGTCTCTATTTCCGTTTGTTACAACATGTAATAAAGTTGTTACATCTTGGCTTAACGTGTTTATGACGTACTAGAACGTTGTTACAACTTGCTATATTGGTTCTTATAACTGGTTAGGTGTTAAAACTTGTTCAAACGTCGTACCAACGTCGTAGTTTCGGTGTGTGTTTGGCAGATATTCCTTCCGACAAACTGGGATGTATTTTATTTGCATATACAGAGCCCTTATACATTGTTCTGACTGGTATATCATACATAAATAATTGGACAAAAGTCTTCAAGTATTAATAAATAACAGGTACACGAAGAGGGAAGTCAACACCCGTATCAGAAGACAGAAAAATGGTGTAACAGAGAAGAAAAGCCGCAACATGAAACAATCTCTCCCATTACACACAGAAATCACAATAGCGTGATGCATCAATGAACAAATCCACAAGGGCCGTGACGAGGATTCGAACTTACATCTGAGAGCATCCCAGACGCTGCCTTAATCGACTGAGCTACGATTATTTTTATTTCAGAGAGAATTTTAATCTCTCCCATAAAACCCTATTACAAATCCACTCTGAGCTCACAGTATAAATCACAAGATAGAATCGACTTGAGAATGGTCCAGGACGGACCGAAACGTCGTCGTCCCTTCACCTTCTAGTGTGTGGTCTGGTCAACACAAGATAGAATAATCAACAAATATAATTTGAAGTTAAGTCAACCCGTCAACCCAGGACCAAAAATTGGACTTCATCATTTGCTACAAAACAAAAATGAATGTTGATTTAATACTTAAGAAAACCCGCACTTAACAATACAACACTCGCCAAGAACCAAACGTGGTATACCAGTTTACACACCAATAGAACCAAACGTGGTATACCAGTTTACACACCAATAGAACCAAACGTGGTATACCAGTTTACACACCAGTAGAACCAAACGTGGTATACCAGTTTACACACCAGTAGAACCAAATGTGGTATACCAGTTTACACACCAATATTTATCAAATTATATTGATATGACCACCACAAAAATCCCGACAAGATTGACCTGTCACATGCATGCTGCTGCCCCTAGACACCATATGCAAAGTGTACACAACACAACACTTTTTAGGAACATTCTAGAAACTAAGACAAAAATCCTGGAATCTTCAACCGAACAAAGAAGATTGCAAATCCTATTAGCCATATTTATAAAAGAAAAAAGACCCACTTTAAATACAGAAACCATTGCTAACATTCAGATATAGACCTCACCGTACATCACCAGATAACCAGAACGTGACTACTGAGGACCAGCCGTCCACCGCCGAGTACCACAGCTTTATGTAACAGCTTACCTAATGGTTGGCTCCCATCCCTTTATCCTAACACACGAAAATCCTTCCTTCTGAAGCTGTATTATTAGTTACGAAAGTACTTAAGGAAATTCTTGTTTAAATTCTACCTTCGTGGTCTGACACTGTCATATATATATATATATATATATATATATATATATATATATATATATATATATATATATATATATATATATATATATATATATATATATATATGCTGCAACCCATCTTCCTGATGAGAACATCAATCTAATTATACACACCATCATCCAACCCTGTAGGTTGGGTCGGATGATGTTGATGAATTACATCAAGCATCTTGTCATCCAAGCAACGAGCCACTTTTCCACTCACATGTCAGTTATTCTTTAGGTGGATGAGTTATTCATCCACCTATTCATCTGCTCATCTTTCATCTCATGCACTAATCAATACCTCCACTTACTTATCGACTCATACACGTATTCATCTTTTTACTTATATTCTAGCTCATCTAATTGTCCCACAACCTATTTCTCAGCTCATCCGGCCTGTTATCTCTCAACTTATCTTTCAACTCATCCAATGTTTTTTTTTAACTGATGCAACCCTAATCATTAACCCCTAATCCTTTATCTTATCCCTTATCTTACGACTCCTCCGATCCTTATCTCTAAACTCATGTATCCACTCATTCATACTTTCATCTATAAATACATTCATCCACCGATCCAGTCACTCATAACATCATTCATCCACTCATCCATCTATTTATCCAAAGCACATGTGAAAGAAAATAAATTCTATTCATTAACCTTTATTAACGTGGGCGTGAAGTTTGGTGAGGACCTTTTGTGAGAGGAAAGAGGAGGTGTGGCATCGTTTGGGGGAGCTGAAGTGGTTGGGAGTAGGTAGAGGGTGTGGCTGAAGCCGGCTGAGGGTGTGGTAGGAACCGCAAGGGTGATGCGACAATTGTGGAGGAGATTGGATGGATTTTAGGATGATTGGAGAAGGGTAAAGAGGATGTGTGATGTGGATAAGATAGCATCAATGAGGAGAAGATTGGAGGTTTGGTGAAAAGGTTTTAGGGGAGTCGTGAGAGCACTCAGTTTAGGGAGATTGAGTGCATGAGATGAGTGCATGTATACCCTACATTTGGCAACACCCTGCCCACCTACGAGTGCATGGACGCCCCACACTTGGTAACGCCGCCCACCAACGCTCGCCCGTATGTGAACCAGCGGCCTCCGAGGCTTGATCTTTGGCCTCTAAACACAGCGTGAATGCTATGATCAATTCCTTAACGAGTCTGAAGGCTCCGACGGTTTCTCTTATTGAGTTATGAGAGCTGACAGACAAATAGACGAAAGACGGATTGGCCATATATGCCTCTTTCACGAGGCGTTCTTATCCTACCGTGTAAACATTGAAATTGAAGTCATCAGTATCAATGAATATCAAAGTTGGTTCCCACGCATGGCTTCAGGAGTATAAATAGTGTACAATTTATTAACAACTGTGCATCCTTTCTATATATATATATATATATATATATATATATATATATATATATATATATATATATATATATATATATATATATATATATATATATATATATATATATATATATATATATATATATATATATATATATTACATATTACTGATTGCACAATGAGCTAATACTGCGGATTTATTAACCATTCAATAGGCGAGCCGGTTTAAAATAGAAAAGTTGGTTATTTTTAACACACGTACTCGTGCAAATCCTTGATGATAGTGAAAATATACGGGTGAAAGAATTATTTTAGATCATTTGTTTTATCTCGAACAGGAAGCCTGTGTATCAATACCATGAAAATGTCAATTTGTCTGTTCAAAGTTGGAGGCCAGATACTTGGGGCAACCTATACCCAAGTTTACAAGGGGAATGGTCTGGGGTAAGGGATGGACATAGGCTGGTCGGAGTAGGTCTATGTAAAATGATTTAAGAAATAATATCAATTATAAAGGCCTCCATGTATTTTTCATGGCATCAAGTATGAAATAAGTTGTGTGTTTTCCGTGGAGTTGTTAGTGAAAAGCAAACGAAAAAAATGCATCTGAGAGACTCCTTAAAGTTGTTTTAGTGCTCCTTGAGAGGGGAAGCAATGAAGGAGGAGGGAGGGGGGGGTATGAGAGAACGACGAAAGAGGGGAGATAGAAATAGATAATGTGGACTAGCCTAATGACCCTTAATGAATATAAGAAAAGTTACAAATTAATAGAATTTGGAGCAATATGCTCTTACCTGTTATAGGGATGATGCCGCTGTCCGACCACTCTATGATCATTGCTTGTTACACATGTTGTTAGCGGCCTCTCAACTACCTGTGAAATAAATCACATTAATGATATTATTCAGTTATAATTAAAAAGCAGTTAAGGCACTCGTAACTTTTAACTGACTAGTTGAAGTTATTATATGTCTAACCTAATCCACCTTAATTGTACATAAATTTTCCAACTAAATGAATTAACTGTCTGGACATCTATTTATTAATGTCAATGCATAACAAGATTTAATTTCTCGATAATGTAATTATTATTGCTTTATTTCCACGATAAACAAGTCCCCCAAGGCTGTGGATGGCACCCAACGTCCCATAACCACCTCTCTATCCATTCTGGTATTTTTTTTAGTTAAAGTATAGTTAATGCGATCCCATATATACTACTAAAATACTTATAAAACACTTATAAAAGGGGATTATGTATTGTAAAGAGACTGCAACACAAGAGACTGCACACAGCTGCACCATCCTGGTGCAGCTGTGTTGCTGACAGCGATGGCAGTCGCTCTGCTGCCTCTATAAGCCCACTTTCCTCTACTGTTTCTCTTCTCCAATGTTAAGGGACAGTCTTGAGCCATTAACAGTAACGTGGTATCTTGTTGTTGTTGTTGTTGTTTAAGATTCAGTTACTCGGAACAAAACGTTTCAAGTAGCACGGGCTATGGTGAGCCCGTAGTGGACTTAGTAACGCGGTACAGTGGTTGGTACTTATATACTAAACACTGAAGGGTGTTTTTAGCCCCAAATATTCAGTGGAGCAGGTCAGGTGTGTGTTCTAAGAGAGGGGAAAAGATATTTTCACTTTGGCAGGCTGGCAGCCTCAGCTGGGTATATATATATATATATATATATATATATATATATATATTATATATATATATATATATATATATATATATATATATATATATATATATATATATATATTCTGGGAGCAGGTTTTATCTAATACACATGTCATTAAACACACAACATTGTGACTAGTATTCATTTTCTTTTGCATATTTTCCATTTTACGTAAATATCTTCTACCATCTGGAAGGTGAAGAAACACTAGATCACTTAATCTTTCCATTTTAATTGTTTTATTATTTGACGAGCAACACCGAAATAATTGATAGATACAATGATAACAGAAGATTAGACATCAGTGAGGCGCTCCACATCAAGAAATCTAGACCAGCAATCAATAACCAGCTAATACACAATTGCACTCTACCCACTTCAAGACCCCGAGCCAATGCAGAAGCTGTTCTAAATGACTCTGCAACAGGAACGGGGCACTACGGGCTCACCATAGCCCGTGCTACTTGGAAGTTTATGTTCCAAGTAGCGAATCTTAAACAAGAACAAAGGAACGGAAGCAATCAGAAGAGCATAAACTGCCAACATAAACTGTTGATACATTTAATATCTTATCAATATCCCCTATGTAATGCCATTCATCCATATGTTATCTATTCATCCGTGTTACCTAACCACCTCATTATAAGAGGATATAACCAGGTGCTAAGGATACAGGAGACATCTCCCGTCCACTACGGGCTCACCATAGCCTGTGCTACTTGCCCCCCGTTCCTGTGCCAGGTAAGTTACGGGCTCACCATAGCCCGTGCTACTTGCCCCGCTCCTGTGCTAGGTAAGTTACGGGCTCACCATAGCCCGTGCTACTTGCCCCGCTCCTGTGCTAGGTAAGTTACGGGCTCACCATAGCCCGTGCTACTTGCCCCGCTCCTGTGCTAGGTAAGTTACGGGCTCACCATAGCCCGTGCTACTTGCCCCGTTCCTGTGCCAGGTAAGTTACGGGCTCACCATAGCCCGTGCTACTTGCCCAGCTCCTGTGCCAGGTAAGTTACGGGCTCACCATAGCCCGTGCTACTTGCCCCGCTCCTGTGCTAGGTAAGTTACGGGCTCACCATAGCCCGTGCTACTTGCCCCGTTCCTGTGCTAGGTAAGTTACGGGCTCACCATAGCCCGTGCTACTTGCCCCGCTCCTGTGCTAGGTAAGTTACGGGCTCACCATAGCCCGTGCTACTTGCCCCGCTCCTGTGCCAGGTAAGTTACGGGCTCACCATAGCCCGTGCTACTTGGAACTTGTTCCGAGTAGCTGAATCTAACAGCAACGTAACAACAACGACACGGTAGAGTTCCCAGCAGCCGGACAGCCTCATTCATGTTCAAGTTCAAGTATGTTTATTGAGACAAGAAAGAAAAACATCTCAAAGGGATAGAGTAGCTTAGGCTATTTCAACCCCCCCCCCCCCCCAACGACACCCTCATAAACACTGTCTAGCATTATCCTCACCCGCGGTATGTTGTTGTTATAGATTCAGCTACTCGGAATAAGTTCCAAGTAGCACGGGCTATGGTGAGCCCGTAGTGAACTTACCTGGCACAGGAGCGGGGCAAGTAGCACGGGCTATGGTGAGCCCGTAGTGGACTTACCTGGCACAGGAGCGGGGCAAGTAGCACGGGCTATGGTGAGCCCGTAGTGGACTTACCTGGCACAGGAGCGGGGCAAGTAGCACGGGCTATGGTGAGCCCGTAGTGAACTTACCTGGCACAGGAGCGGTGCTGACTCTCCCCCCCCCCCCCCCCCCCCCCCCCCCGCGATAGCAGCCTGACGATTTAAATACGACCTTAGCACACTGTATACATTTACTAACAAAAAAATCTACCACTTACGGATTATTCATGCCCGTGCCACCTTTTAGGTGGCTTAATCTTAACCAATCAACGGTAGAATTTGTCTACCTGACGAAACGCATCACTTGGCGTCAGACCCAAATAAAAAGTAAAAATGAACTTCGGAGAGTTAATTTTTCAACTTCCTGCTTCAGTGAGGGAAAACATATGAAATATTGCCGGAACAACCGTGGACATCTTCAAGAGGAAACTAAATTGTTTCCTTCAAGGAGTGCCGGACCAACCGGGCTGTGGTGGGTATGTGGGCCTGCGGGCCGCTCCAAGCAACAGCCTGGTGGACCAAACTCTCACAAGTCAAGCCTGGCCTCGGGCAGGGCTTGGGCAGTAGAAGAACTCCCAGAACCCCATCAAGCAGGTATATGTGGGCCTGCGGGCCGCTCCAAGCAACAGCCTGGTGGACCAAACTCTCACAAGTCGAGCCTGGCCTCGGGCCGGGCTTGGGCAGTAGAACAACTCCCAGAACCCCATCAACCTGGCATCGAGAAGATTCGTGCCAGAATCATAAATATAAAACTTTCTGTCGTTTTCAACGAAATAAAAGAACGACAGCTCCCTAAATAAACGTCTCATCGATTCCTGTCCCATCCTGGAATCGAACCCGTGGTTCTCGATTGTGAGTCGAGAACGAAGTCAGCTAAACTAAGAGATCTTATACAGGCTTACTGAAATTCCATAGGTCACATGCCGGTGTGACTTCACACACTAAGTCCATAATTAAGCTAATAATTAAGCTAATAATTAAGCTAATAATTAAGCTAATAATTAAGCTTATAATTAAGCTTTACACGCGGTCCTGATTGATTGATAAAGATTAAGCTACCCAAGAGGTCGCACGGGCATGAATAGCCCGTAACCTCCCTATGAGGAGGTGTCTTATGCACACACAGCCAGGTGTGTGTGGCATTATACACACACACAGTCAGGTGTGTGAGGTATTATACTCACACACAGTCAGGTGTGTGAGGCATTATACTCACACACAGTCAGGTGTGTGAGGTATTATACTCACACACAGTCAGGTGTGTGAGGTATTATACTCACACACAGTCAGGTGTGTGAGGTATTATACTCACACACAGTCAGGTGTGTGAGGTATTATACTCACACACAGTCAGGTGTGTGAGGCATTATACACACACACAGCCAGGTGTGTGAGGCATTATACACACACACAGCCAGGTGTGTGAGGCATTATACACACACACAGCCAGGTGTGTGAGGTATTCTACACACACACAGCCAGGTGTGTGAGACATTATACACACACAGCCAGGTGTGTGAGACATTACACACACACACACACACACAGCCAGGTGTGTGAGGCATTATACACACACACACACAGCCAGGTGTGTGAGACATTATACACACACACTGCCAGATGTGTGAGGCATTATACACACACACACAGCCAGGTGTGTGAGGCATTATACACACACACAGCCGGGTGTGTGAGACATTATACACACACACAGCCAGGTGTGAGAGGCATTATACACACACACAGCCAGGTGTGAGAGACTCACAGCTAGCAGTCCGAGCCACCAGGCCGGGAGCTTTCAGAGAGTCCCTATAACCTCAAAGGTGATGGGGGAGCCCCTTCTCCAGCATATAAATAGATGGAAAGATTGGTTGAAGGTCGCATATATGGATAACGCCCCATCTACCCTCTCCAAGAGCAAGTGTATGTTTTATCTTGCTGTCTATTCCATTCACCTTACACCGTTGTTTATGAGAGAGGTGCTGTGTGGGTCGAGACGCGAGAGAGCTACGGCCCGAGCTCTCTTATAGGAGATATTCTTTAAGGTGGTGATAATTATCATTAGCGATAAAGAGGGAATTGTTAGGTATCACACCGTTGTCTGCACTAGGCCTGGACGAGGGGTCTGGCTTCGTGCAGGGTCCGCGTTTGATGGTCCAAGTGGTTGAGCGTGGTTCATGCAGTCCGTCTTCATGTCCAAGTGCAGATGGTTTAGCGTCTTCTCTACATTATAAACTAACCTCCTTTATATAAGGAAGCTGCATTCATAATAACGAGGAGTAATTTCCTCTGTTACCTTTCGCAGCTTAGACTCAGGTAATATATGCAAAGCCTTATTTAATTTTCGACCGTTCTTGACCAGATCAGGAGCTTAATTAACGAGTGAACTTGACAGGTTGATGATTATAGGTAAGTAATGAGTCCAGCCGACCACCCACTGGGAAGGCCTTTCTTAAAGAGTCCAGGTGATTCATGACCAAGTAAACTGACTGCCTCCCACACACACAGGATTGAAGGAGGATTGAAAACTGAGGACAGATATGAGGAGGATTGAAACTGAGGACGATAGTAGGAGGCTACAAGATGACCTAGACAGACTGAGTGAATGGTCCAACAAATGGCTGTTAAAGTTCAACCCGAGTAAATGCAAAGTAATGAAACTAGGCAGTGGAAACAGGAGGCCAGACACAGGATACAGAATAGGAGATGAAGTACTTATCGAAATGGACAGAGAGAAAGATCTAGGAGTTGATATCACACCAAACCTGTCTCATGAAGCCCACATAAAAGAAATAACATCTGCGGCGCATGCGAGGCTGGCTAACATCAGAACTGCGTTCAGAAACTGTGTAATGGAATCATTCAGAAACCTTGTACACCACATATGTAAGACCAATCCTGGAGTATGCGGCCCCAGCATGGAGCCCGTACCTTGTCAAGCACAAGACGAAGCTGGAAAAAGTCCAAAGGTATGCCACTAGACTAGTCCCAGAACTAAGAAGCATGAGTTACGAGGAAAGGCTGCGGGAAATGCACCTTACGACACTGGAAGACAGAAGAGTAAGGGGAGACATGATCACAACCTACAAATCCTCAGAGGAACGACCGGGAAACAAGGATAAAATATTCAACACTGGCGGGACGCGAAACAAGGGGACACAGGTGAAACTGAGTACCCACATGAGCCACAGAGACGTTAGAAGGAACTTTTTCAGTGTCAGAGTAGTTAACGGATGGAATGCATTAGGCCAGTGATGTGGTGGAGGCTGACTCCATACACAGTTATAATGTAGATATGATAGAGCCCAGTAGGCCAGGAATCTGTACACCAGTTGATTGCAGTTGAGAGGCGGGACCAAAGAGCCAAAGCTCAACCCCCCGCAAGCACAAATAGGTGAGTACAAATAGGTGAGTAGAGTACACACACACACATTAAGACTACATACATTATGTATACGTTGAATACANGCCTTTCGCTACATTACAAACTCCTAACTAATAACCTCAATCTAGCTCGAGCCTCGCCTTCGGAGCGTATTTACGGTTAAATGATGGCCGCAAATCACCAGACTGCGTATCCGGCCGCCCAGCAACACGCTCTACATGAGTCGCATCACCATGATAAAAGCTCACAGCTTGGGCTCAGCCGCGTTACACATCCTTCACATCAGTCCCTGGGATGGTACAAGCTCCCACATCCTTCACATCAGTCCCTGGGATGGTACAAGCCCCCCACATCCTACACATCAGTCCCTGGGATGGTACAAGCCCCCACATCACCTGATGTGACGTCTCGGTGGTAAACCCTCCCTACACGAGGGATGGGTACTACCGCGTCGTTGGTAAACTCCCCAACGCATAATACTGATCACCAAGGGAAGATACTGATGCATCATGGTAAACCTCCACTACTGCATCATGGTAAACTCCACTCCTGACCCCCCCCCCCCCAGATAAAAGGAGGAGAAGGAGCCCCTAAAACAAACAATGAAAGATGAATGCTCTCAAGACGGCGCGGAGTCAGCAGGGGACCCCAAAATATCCTTTGAAGAAAACGAGCGGCGGGACTCCGATAAAGAAAATGGGGAGCACTCCTGCGCATGTCAATGGGTTAATTTTATAGGCCTTCGGGACGGACTTATCTATCATTGAAGTTTCTTAATACGAGTTTGTCTAATGAAATAACGATAAAGGATTCTTTTGCATCGTGCTTCTTATTGTTGCTGAAAACTAAATTTAAATACATTTTCTGTTAATGGTAAAATTACTGGAAGTAGACAAAAATAGGGCTTTAACTCTCCAGAGGTTCATTAGTCTTAATAACCTTCCAGAGATTGCTAGGCCTTAATGACCCTCCAGAGGTTGATAGGCCTTAATAACCCTCCAGAGGTTGATAGGCCTTAATAACCCTCCAGAGGTTGATAGACCTTAATAACCCTCCAGAGGTTGATAGACCTTAATAACCCTCCAGAGGTTGATAGGTCTTAATAACCCTCCAGAGGTTGATAGGTCTTAATAACCCTCGAGAGGTTGATACGTCTTAATAACCCTCCAGAGATAGGCTTCAAGCCCAACACCAAACAAATTTACATAGTATTTATTTACAAAGTATTTTAGTAAAAAAAATGTTATTATGTTATTTACTTACAAAGTATTTTAGTAAAAAAAAAAAGTCTCGACAGATTGCTTATCATTTTTACTGACTCACACTTGTTGATTAAACTATTATATACATATTGATTATTTATTTAATTTCATTGTTATTATTTTATTGGTCCATTATTTAACATTATATACGGGTGAGGCAAGAGCGTCATCGCCCTTGCCTCAGCAGCCCCCCATGACCGGGTCCGGGATCGAGCTATGAAGAAGCCGATGCAATTAATAAAGCCGCGTGATTTTAATTGGTTCTGTTGGTGTGGTGATGTGTATTGATTGGCCAATATGCCACCCACCATGGCCACCCCCTACCACGGCCACCCCCTACCATGGCCACCCCCTACCACGGCCACCCCCTACCATGGTCAGCATCTACCATGGCCACCCTCTACCATGGTCATCCCCTACCATGGTCACCCCCTACCATGGTCAGCTCCTACCATGGCCACCCCCTACCACGGCCACCCCCTACCATGGTCAGCTCCTACCATGGCCACCCCCTACCATGGTCATCCCCTACCATGGTCACCCTCTACCATGGTCAGCCCCTCCCATGGTCAGCCTCTATCATGGCCACCCCCTATCATGGCTACCCCCTACCATGGCCACCCCCTACCATGGCCACCCCCTACCATGGCCACCCCTACCATGGCCACCCCTACCATTGCCAACCCCTACCATGGTCACCATGGCCATTCTCAGCCAACCATGTGACTCCAACCCGTCCGGTCGACTTCAAGATATACAATTACTTTTGGGTTTCTTTCGAATTGGTGAGTTATTAAGACTTATTATATTGCAAAGGATTATTAAGACCTATCATGCTCTGAAGAGTTATTAAGGCCTATGTCAGGCTCCGACCAGGCTTCCTCAATGAGTCTCTGATCTCTGGACACTCACATGCAGGCGATGAGTCACAATAACGTGGTTAAAGTATGTTGACCAGACCACACACTAGAAGTTGAAGGGACGACGACGACGTTTCGGTCCGTCCTGGACCATTCTCAAGTCGATCGGACCATTCTCACCACCGTTATCACAACCAAAGCCAGCCTACCATGACGTGCTTACCTCTGTCGTCAACCTGAATGGCTGGAAGTGATTGAACCTGAGGGAGGCGATAAGCACCTGAGTGGTTCCCTGAACTGTTCAGTCGTTCACAGACACTGATGGTTGTATGTGATTGGCATCCGTCATTATCTCGTGGTGTCCTGTTAAAGGGGATTATTAATATCTTTCAAGCATCGGTTGGAGAAAATCAAAGAAATGGACCACATAGATGAATGGAAACATTCTTTGTTGACCCGGACGGTAGTGCAGCCTGCGCAGGCCTGTGTTTGTTTGTTTATTTGTTTGTGTGGGTGTAGTATTTGTGTTATTTGAGCCATTAGCTCTTGGACCCCGCCTTTCTAACAAATCTATTTTTCTTATATCTACTACATATATTTCTCTCTAACACACACACACACACACACACGCATGAAGTGTGTTATTCAGGAACCTGTGTAAGGAATCATTCAGAACCTTGTACACCACATATGTAAGACCAATCCTGGAGTATGCGGCCCCAGCATGGAGCCCGTACCTTGTCAAGCACAAGACGAAGCTGGAAAAAGTTCAGAGGTATGCCACTAGACTAGTCCCAGAACTAAGAGGCATGAGTTACGAGGAAAGGCTGCGTGACATGCACCTCACGACACTGGAAGACAGAAGAGTAAGAGGAGACATGATCACTACCTACAAAATTCTCAGAGGAATTGACAGGGTATATAAAGATAAACTGTTTAACACGGGTGGTACGCGAACAAGGGGACACAGGTGGAGACTGAGTACCCACATGAGCCACAGGGACGTTAGAAAGAACTTTTTCAGTGTCAGAGTAGTTAACAGGTGGAATGCATTAGTCAGTGATGTGGTGGAGGCTGACTCCATACACAGTTTATAATGTAGATATGATAGAGCCCAATAGGCTCAGGAACCTGTACACCAGTTGATTGACAGTTGAGAGGCGGGACCAAAGAGCCAGAGCTCAACCCCCGCAAGCACAACTAGGCGAGTACCCCGCCGCGAGGCCCTATGTGCGTGCGTGTGCGTGTGTGTGTCGGGGCACAGAGCAGCCGCAAGCATAATACAATTACCCCCCCCCCCCTTATCCAAAGAGAAATGCAATCAAGGAAGAAATCCCAAGCACTGATCCCCAAGGAGCACCTTCAACTTCCTTCATAGGAACAGCATTCGGAATGAAGGATCCTTCATAGGAGTAGTATATTAGGATCCTTTAACACGCTCATCATGTAAAGTAAAATAGGGTGGTGGAGAGGGGGTTGGTGGAGGGATGGGCATTGAGGTCCAGGTCAACCTGAGAACCAACTCTGCTATCCTCGCCGAGCCCAGCAACTCCCACTGTGAGGATGTGAGGATAGATACGGCCAGTGTTCTACAGGGGACGCCGCTGTACTTTTGCAAGTGGGCGGGCGTGGCAGGTTGGATGATGAGCTGTGTGTAAGTGGACTGAATCTAAATTAGTGGGTGGGACGCTGAGTCATGGGTAGGTGGGTGGGTGGGTAAGGCGCCGTAGATTGGCAAGGGCCTGAGTAAAGATTGGGTGGATAATGGACATGTTCGGTATTGGCCTGAGTCGTAGGCAGCTTGGAGATTAACTGCTGAAGATTGGGGTAGAGAATGGTGAGTGTGCTGTCTTTATGTACTCAAGTGGTGGTTCATGAGTATGGGGCATGGTGGGTCGTAAGTATGTTTTGGTCAGTAGGAAAAAGGATGAACTTTGAACCTAAGACATCATCAAGTAACTTAACTACTGGCCTGTAACCTTACAAACTGACCTTGTGAAATTGGTCCACATCCACTTGACCTCAATGTGTTGATTGGTTGATCTGTCCTAAAAATACAACAGCGACACAAACGCACAATTTAGATAAGAAACATTTACACCTTTTCGAACATAATCTGTAACCGAACCATAATAAGAAAAGAGCAAGGAATAAAGAATAGGGAAGGAAGGAGATAGGAGAGAAGATCCGCCCAGCTAGTAATTTATCTATCAGCTCTCAAGTGTGTTTTAGTCCCAAATTAACAGTAATGTATATTCCTCGAGATTCATCATTAAACGCCCAATTTCCAGCGTGTTGGTAGGCGACCAACCCGCTTGTTCAACAGCATCTATCAGGGAAAGAAATCATCCATCCTTGCCCGGCCTCTCATTACCTAACTTCAGGTCCGCAGACCGGAGCTATAAAGAGCTCTTCGTAGTGTTACCTAAGAAACGTGAGATGCAGGATAGTGAATAAGAATTTTTAAGATAATGTTATGTAGCTTCAGACGCCGGGAAATTTTAACATGTCAACAACAGTCTCAAAAATCTGTCTTCAAAATACATATATAAATTTTAAAATCTAAATTTTTTGGAAAACACAGACACACAAAAGTATAAATACTCTACATCAACGTTTGTTTATATAAAACTATGCAAAGAAAATCCTAAAAAATACAGAAAAGATCTATAGAAAAATATGTTTGAGGGTTATGTTTTGCTTTATATTGAGTTGAACCTGTTATTACCACAAGCAAGATCCTTCGCCATAAACCACACTCAACACTTCTTGCATAACATATATGTATAAATTTACAAAGAGTAAATGTTATTGAATATAAATTACTGCAAGGTGGATTACTGTCCATAAAATTTACATAAAGACACATCACTGGTTCCATAAGTTTGCTCTTGTCAGTGTTATAATGTTCAGTAATACAAGACACATATACCACACCACTATACTGCGACCGCGTCGGCTTGTTTCTGTGTATTCTCCTAGTTGTGCTTGCGGGGTTGAGCTCTGCTCTTTCGGCCCGCCTCTCAACTGCTACTAACTAGTAATTATTTTTTTACACACACACCCCCAGGAAGCAGCTCCGTAACAGCTGTCTAACTCCCAGGTACCTATTTACTGCTAGGTAACAGGGGCACTCAGGGTGAAAGAAACTTTGCCCATTTGTTTATGCCTGGTCAGGGGAATCGAACCCGGGCCACAGAATTACGAGTCCTGCGCCCTATCCGCTCAGCTGCCAGCATGATCGAGCTTTATCTGTTATTTTATGTTCAGCTACTCGAAACAAAAATTTCCAAGTAGCACGGGGCTATGGTGAGCCCGTAGTGGACTTACCTGGCACAGGAGCGGGGCTGTAACTCAAAAAAGAGCTTTAGCTATTGGTCCACGCCTTTATAGTTGCCGGTTATCTAATGCAAGGACTCCTAACCTGTTCCCCCTATCATATCTGCTTTAAAAATTGTAAATAGAGTGTGTGTGTATATGCAAGCGGTCGTATGTGTATCTGTATATACAGCGCCTGTATGCGTGTATATAAATTATATAAATAAAAGCAAGGAGCGGTACTTCGCAATATAAACAAGGGCAAACAGGTCCCCCACACACAGGACAAGTATAGAGTCTGGGCATAAAAACTTGGACGATACATTAGTCGCCCCTGAAACACTGTTATCAGATTACTCTATCCCGGTCTTGTTTAACGTGGAGCCGGAGTGGAAAACAGGCGCCTCTAACACCACTTAAACAAGTACACACACGCGAGGTGTAGTGGTGCGGTAACGCACACGGCAAGGTCACTATTATGGACGCAACTTAGGATGTTCACTTAAGAGACTCCATCCTCCGCTTCGTCTTCACACACACACACACACACACACACACACACCACACACACACACACACACACACACACACACACACACACACACAGCCTCCACACACACACACGCGCACACACACACACACACACACACGCGCACCACACACACACACACACACACACACACACACACACACACACACACACACCACACACACATACACACACACACACACACACACACACACACACACACACACACACGCACACACACACACCACACACACACACACACACCACACACACACACACACACATACCACACACACACACACACACACACACACACACACACACACACTACACACACACACACACACACACACACACACACACACCTATACTGTTTCTGATATATGTAAATGATCTCCCAGAGGGTATAGAATCGTTTCTCTCAATGTTTGCCGATGATGCAAAAATTATGAGGAGGATTGAAACTGAGGACGATAGTAGGAGGCTACAAGACGACCTAGACAGACTGAGTGAATGGTCCAACAAATGGCTGTTGAAGTTCAACCCGAGTAAATGCAAAGTAATGAAACTAGGCAGTGGAAACAGGAGGCCAGACACAGGATACAGAATAGGAGATGAAGTACTTAATGAAACGGACAGAGAGAAAGATCTAGGAGTTGATATCACACCAAACCTGTCTCCTGAAGCCCACATAAAAAGGATAACATCTGCGGCATATGCGAGGCTGGCTAACATCAGAACAGCGTTCAGGAACCTGTGTAAGGAATCATTCAGAATCTTGTACACCACATATGTAAGACCAATCCTGGAGTATGCAGCCCCAGCATGGAGCCCGTACCTTGTCAAGCACAAGACGAAGCTGGAAAAAGTCCAAAGGTATGCCACTAGACTAGTCCCAGAACTAAGAGGCATGAGTTACGAGGAAAGGCTGCGGGAAATGCACCTTACGACACTGGAAGACAGAAGAGTAAGGGGAGATATGATCACAACCTACAAAATCCTCAGAGGAATCGACCGGGTAGACAAGGACAAACTATTCAACACTGGGGGGACGCGAACAAGGGGACACAGGTGGAAACTGAGTACCCACATGAGCCACAGAGACGTTAGAAGGAACTTTTTCAGTGTCAGAGTAGTTAACGGATGGAATGCATTAGGCAGTGATGTGGTGGAGGCTGACTCCATACACAGTTTCAAGTGTAGATATGATAGAGCCCAGTAGGCTCAGGAATCTGTACACCAGTTGATTGACAGTTGAGAGGCGGGACCAAAGAGCCAAAGCTCAACCCCCGCAAGCACAAATAGGTGAGTACAAATAGGTGAGTACACACACACACACACACACACACACACACACACACACATCTCCCAATATTTGCAACAAGAGGCATCAGAGATTTAAGGAGATAGATGCAAAGCGCTTGAGAATAGAAGGTGACACACAAGTGGTGCTTCTTAACTTGATAGTTTTACACATCATGCAATGGGAGAGAGAGAGAGAGAGAGAGAGAGAGAGAGAGAGAGAGAGAGAGAGAACATCAAATATTCCTCATAGTCACGCCTTATGATAATAAGTCTCCTGCTCCCATTTTCTATATTGCTTCTTGTTGCAACCTCTCCTCCTAATAGAGGTCGTATTTTGACGTATACTCCACCAAAGGCTCAAAAACTGTCGTACAAGAAAATGGCAGTGGCTCGCGAAATTGACATAATGTCCCGTTTTCTGTTCGCGGGTCCTCTGGTAGGTTAAGAGAGGGACACTTTAATACGTCAGATTCCTGACGTTGGGAACGCTCGCGCGAACGGGCTGGTTGGTGATCAGTTTAACATCTATCAAACAAGGGAAGGAAAAGGAGTATTAAGCCAGTTAGAATGATGATAAACTCTCACGCCAGCAGATTGATGGCTGTCCTGCGGGTGGGCCGGGTGGCCTACGGTGGGTCGGGGTGGGCGGGTGGGGCTGGGGGTGGTCCTACTAGAGCTTATCTAACAGTAACTACAAAACATTGCTTTCATTAGAGGTCAATTTCTACATCTCCCGCCACCAAGAACTTCTTGTATCTGCTCGACAAGTGAGTTACTGGAGGT
>WNGS01111181.1:55234521-55248931 GCA_020271785.1 Procambarus virginalis | reverse complement strand
GAGGCGGGACCAAAGAGCCAAAGCTCAACTAGGTGAGTATAATTAGGTGAGTACAACTAGGTGAGTATAATAGCATACTAATCACCTAACGAATATACTTCAGCTTTGGACTCTCAATGTATATACACAAAAAAGTGGGATATACCTCTGTATATATCCTCTGAGAAGTTGAGTATACTTCATTGGGTTGGAGGGTTATTAAGGTCTATCAACCTCTGGAGGGTTATTAAGGCCTATCAACCTCTGGAGGGTTATTAAGGTCTATCAACCTCTGGAGGGTTATTAAGGCCTATCAACCTCTGGAGGGTTATTAAGGCCCATCAACCTCTGGAGGGTTATTAAGGTCTATCAACCTCTGGAGGGAATTAAGGCGGCTTCTCCAACTTCCTCCCTCACAGTGCTTAGTGATTCCTCTCAGTTCGTCGACTGATTAGTGTTTCCAGCTTACACTTCATTACACACAGAAGTCACAATAGCGTGATGAATCAATGAACAATCCACAAGGGGCCACTTGTGGTAAATCCAAGTCCAGTAGAACTTCTGGTTTCAACTCTTTTGACCATGTCGTAGCTCAGTCGATTAGGGCAGCGTCTGGGATGCTCTCGGACGCAGGTTCGAATCCTCGTCACGGCCCTTGTGGATTTGTTTACTTACTCTTTCCCCAACCTTCTCTTCCTTACCCTCCCTCCCCCCAACTCCCTACCCACAACGCCTGTCTCCCCAAAACCTTCTCACCCCCAGGTGCTCAGTCCTTCCCATACCCCCCCTTCACACCCCCCCCCTTCCTCCCATCACGCTAAACGCTGTTAAGCAGCCCGAGTCGATTATACGAGGCGATAAACGGCACGGGTCTATAATGGTCTATAATAATCTATAATAATCTCCGCAGAAAAGAGGCTGCTCCTATAACCGGCCACTCGCTCTCAAAACATCAAAGATCTTGATAACTGAAAATCGAATATTTTTTCTTTATTGTGAGGGAGGCCAGGGTCTGGCACTCCAGGGTCTGGCACTCCAGGGTCTGGCACTCCAGGGTCTGGCACTCCAGGGTCTGGCTCTCCAGGGTCTGGTACTCCAGGGTCTGGCACTCCAGGGTCTGGCACTCCAGGGTCTGGCACTCCAGGGTCTGGTACTCAAGGGTCTGGCACTCCAGGGTCTGGCTCTCCAGGGTCTGGCTCTCCAGGGTCTGGCTCTCCAGGGTCTGGCTCTCCAGGGTCTGGCTCTCCAGGGTCTGGCACTCCAGGGTTTGGCTCTACAGGGTCTGGCACGCCAGGGTCTGGCACTCCAGGGTCTGGCACTCCAGGGTCTGGTTCTCCAGGGTCTGGTACTCCAGGGTCTGGCACTCCAGGGTCTGGCACTCCAGGGTCTGGTACTCCAGGGTCTGGCACTCCAGTGTCTGGCACTCCAGGGTCTGGCTCTCCAGGGTCTGGCACTCAGGGTCTGGCACTCAGGCCAGCACTTGGTGAAACAGTGAATGAAAGAGAGAAGAAGGATTATGACAGTGAAATCCTTTGGGGAATGTTTTTATCATCGTTTACCTAACTCGCTCACCCTCTCTCCCTCACTCTCTCCCTCTCTCTCCCTCCCTCACTCTCTCTCCCTCTCACTCTCTCCCTCACTCTCTCTCCGTCACCCTCACCCTAATATCTCTCCCTTCCTACTCTTCCTCCGTCTTATATACACCTGACGTGTGGATCATTTCTCTCTGCTTCTCTGATCCTTCGCAAAAATTGACTCTCGATAAAAATCATATTTACGCTGACAGGTCTTCAGGAGAGATGTAATTTTGCGAGGGCTGTGAGGTCTGGTTGGTGTAAAAACTGACGATGTTCCATCACTTATGAATCTGAAATGCGATACCCCATGGAGGTGCACTTTGTACAAATCCACAAGAGCTGTGATGTGGGTTCAAACCTTGTCCGAGAGGATCCAGACGCGCCTTATGCACTTTGATCCTTTCAAATGAGGTTTCGTATGTAAATGTACTTATACATTAGCTTATAAGTGTAATTACCTAAGAGGTCAGATGCTTAGCGCTAGCCTCACACAATTTTTTTTTTTTAGGGGGACTGGTCTACGGTATGGGAAAGACGTAGGTTGGTCGGGGTCGGTCTAAGTTAAATGCTCTAAAAAACATTAGCATTTATAGAGACCCACATGTGATTTTCATGTTGTCAAGTGTGAAATATTTAGTGGTTACCCCTACTTTAGACATTTAACAGTTAATTTAACATTTAACTATATAGTAAATTTCTAGGAGTAGACCGATGTGAAACTACCATAGGACAAAGTCCAAGCCATGAACAAATCCACAAGGGCCGTGACGAGGATTCGAACCTACGTCCAAGAGCATCCCAGACGCTGCCTTAATCGACTGAGCTACGACATGGTCAAAAAAGAGTTGAAAGTAGATGTTCTACTGAACTTACTGGACCCTGCAGCCTCTCCGAGACACAAACCAGGGTTTTACACAACTTCCCCATGCACTCGAGCTATATCAATAGGCCGTTCTCCAAGCCATCATGAAGCTGAGCAATACACTATATCAGTGATTATAACTCAATGTCTGAGGTGGAGGAGAGCCTTGAGGTACTCCAGCATTCAGGGCAATGTTGTTATAATGTTTTTGACGGATTGAATTTGTATTGTTTTGTTGTGTTATTAGTTGCAAAGAATTTTCTTGTTCAATTATACAAGCTAATTTTTTTTACAGAATGTGAATTTTTATCGTTCATGCCAAAATAATAACATCTTTTAAAATTATTTGTATAATGCTTGATTTGGTGATGGTCGTAAGTGGTAACAACCTCTGGAGGGTTATTAAGGCCTATCAACCTCTGGAGGGTTATTAAGGCCTATCAACCTCTGGAGGGTTATTAAGGCTTAACAACCTCTGGAGGGTTATTAAGGCCTATCAACCTCTGGAGGGTTATTAAGGCTTATCAACCTCTGGAGGGTTATTAAGGCCTATCAACCTCTGGAGGGCTATTAAGGCCTATCAACCTCTGGAGGGTTATTAAGGCTTATCAACCTCTGGAGGGTTATTAAGGCTTATCAACCTCTGGAGGGTTATTAAGGCCTATCAACCTCTGGAGGGTTATTAAGGCCTATCAACCTCTGGAGGGTTATTAAGGCCACCACAATAGATTACTGACCAACTAGTAAATATACTTTAGTCCTGAGCAAACAACATTCCACATATATACACAAAGAAGCGGGTATTACACTCCTCAACGAATAAATCACTGTTGTGTAAAAGTGTATGTTTCTTTTAGATTCAACTACTCAGAACATAAGTTTAAAGTAGCACGGTCTATAGCGAGCCCAAACAGAGGAAACATACATAAATGCCCAATTAATATGCCAGAGCACGATGCCAGAAATGTTATGCAATGGCTTGACTGTGTTAACTAACACACACACATGCATGCACTTATGTAAACACATGTTATATTACCTACATTATCTTATCTCTCAATCTCATGTGACTGAAGCTGAAAGCTGCTACAGCTTGAAGCTTATGTCTTAAGTTTGTCTTTGTCGCCCCAAGACTGGTACAGGGGAGAGAAAACGGACAACTTCACGGCTGACGCAACCAACGTTGAGGTGTGGTGGTGGTGGTGTTGGGGTAGTTATGCTGGTAGTAGTGGTGGTGGTGGTAGACGCTTCGACACTCACGACAAGTACACACACACACACTTCCCACACCTCCAACACCCACACCCGCACGCTCCAACACCTCCACTCCCCCCCCCCCCACATCTCATATCCCTCATATACTTAAATACTCCCCCCCCCCCCTCCATCAACCCCCCACAAAAGCCCCAGCGCCCCCCACCCCATCATTTTAACAACACACCATTTGTTTCTCAGTAATTTTTAGAGCTGCTGCGTAAAAATCACTTTACCAAATTTACATAAATAAATGTAAATAGTGGTGAACTGGCCCATATATACCTAAGGATGCCCGTAAATCATTACACAACCGGTAATTTGGGGACTTTTTTTTACCATTTTTTCTTGGGGTGTTGGTGTGGGGTGGGAGGGGGATATGTGATGGGAGGGGGGTGTGAGATGGGAGGGGAGGCCAGCCTTCCTCTCCCAGCTACCTAGAAGCAAGAAACACTTTGGAAGTTTAAATAATTCAATGTTAGGCGCCCAACAAGTTAGGTTTTATCATCGCTTGTGGTTGGGTTATTTCCCGGGCCAGGACTTGTCCTAGCTACTGGCCAGGACTTGTCCCAGTTACCTGGCCAGGACTTGTCCTAGCTACATGGCCAGGACTTGTCCTAGCTACTGGCCAGGACTTGTCCCAGCTACCTGGCCAGGACTTGTCCTAGCTACCTGGCCAGGACTTGTCCTAGCAACTGGCCAGGACTTGTCCTAGCTACATGGCCAGGACTTGTCCTAGCAACTGGCCAGGACTTGTCCCAGCTACCTGGCCTGGACTTGTCCCAGCTACCTGGCCAGGACTTGTCCTAGCTACTGGCCAGGACTTGTCCTAGCTACTGGCCAGGACGTGTCCTACCTACTGGCCAGGGCTTGTCCTAGCTACCTGGCCAGGGCTTGTCCTAGCTACTGGCCAGGACTTGTCCCAGCTACAGGCCAGGGCTTGTCCTAGCTACCTGGCCAGGACTTGTCCCAGCAACAGGCCAGGACTTGTCCTAGCTACTGGCCAGGACTTGTCCCAGCAACAGGCCAGGACTTGTCCCAGCTACTGGCCAGGACTTGTCCCAGCTACTGGCCAGGGCTTGTCCTAGCTACCTCTAATTAATCGAGTGTTATGACAAAATCACACAGAAAAAATATAAAATATATGCAAATATAAATTAATATAAAATATATGCTAATACAAATTAATATAAAATATATACAAATATAAATTAATATAAAATATATGCAAATATAAATCAATATAAAATATATGCAAATTTAAATTAATATAAACTATGTGCAAATATAAATTAATATAAAATATACGCAAATATAAATTAATTTAAAATATGCAAATATAAATTAATATAAATTATATTCAAATAAGTCTGCAGGTGTTTCAGTTAGTACAATGAGCACACACGGGAAACATCTTCCGTCCCATAGCCCGTGCTACTTGGAACTTCTTGTTCCAGGTAGCGAATCTTTAACAACAACATCTTCCGTCACGCAGGGTGCAGCCGCACCTCCACAGATCTCCAGTATCAGCTCTTGATACTGGTGATGGTTCAAAAGGGCCACCACTTACGGGCTATTCATACCCGTGCCACCTTTTGGGTGGCTTAATCTTCATCAATCATCATCAGTCAGTACAAGTGAATATCTCCAGAGAGCCCATAACTATAGATAAAACAACTACCACCACCACACCCTATCCTTTCAACTACCACCAAGGTGACCAAACCACACACTGGAAGGTGAAGGGACGACGACGTTTCGGTCCGTCCTGGACCATTCTCAAGTCGATTGTGATGATGGAATGTTGATGTTGTTGTTTAAGATTCGCTACTTGGAACAAAAAGTTCCAAGTAGCACGGGCTATGGTGAGCCTGTAGTGGACTTACCTGGCACAGGAGCGGGGCAAGTAGCACGGGCTATGGTGAGCCCGAAGTGGTCTTACCTGGCACAGGAGCGGGGCAAGTAGCACGGGCTATGGTGAGCCCGTAGTGGACTTACCTGACACAGGAGTGGGGCAAGTAGCACGGGCTATGGTGAGCCCGTAGTGGACTTACCTGACACAGGAGCGGGGCAAGTAGCACGGGCTATGGTGAGCCCGTAGTGGACTTACCTGGCACAGGAGCGGGACAAGTAGCACGGGCTATGGTGAGCCCGTAGTGGACTTACCTGGCACAGGAGCGGGGCAAGTAGCACGGGCTATGGTGAGCCCGTAGTGTACTTACCTGGCACAGGAGCGGGGCAAGTAGCACGGGCTATGGTGAGCCCGTAGTGGACTTACCTGGCACAGGAGCGGGGCTGTAACTTTCCCGATTGATTGATTGATAAAGAAGAAGTCACCCAAGAGGTGGCACGGGCATGAATAACCCGTAACCGATGAGGAATGTTGTTATAGATTCAGCTACTCGGAACAAGTTCCAAGTAGCACGGGCTATGGTGAGCCCGTAACTTACCTGGCACAGGAGCTGGGCAAGTAGCACGGGCTATGGTGAGCCTCGTGGACAGGAGATGTCTCCCGGCCGATGAGGAAAGGCGGCGAGGCAATAAATAGGCAAGAGAGAGATGAGGAGAAGAAAATCTTAGAGGAATAAAAAACCAAGGCAAAAGGTACAAAAGGTAAGGTGTGATAAAGAGGATACTAATAGAAATAAGAACATAAGAACAAAGGTAACTGCAGAAGGCCTATTGGCCCATACGAGGCAGCTCCTATTGGCCCATACGAGGCAGCTCCTATTGGCCCATACGAGGCAGCTGCTATTGGCCCATACGAGGCAGCTCCTATTGGCCCATACGAGGCAGCTCCTATTGGCCCATACGAGGCAGCTCCTATTGGTCCATACGAGGCAGCTGCTATTGGCCCATACGAGGCAGCTGCTATTGGCCCATACGAGGCAGCTGCTATTGGCCCATACGAGGCAGCTGCTATTGGACCATACGAGGCAGCTGCTATTGGTCCATACGAGCCAGCTCCTATTGGCCCATACGACGCAGCTCCTATTTTTACCCACCAAATAAGAGGGGAATAGTCATAGGAATAAGCAAGGGATCGTAATATAAACAAGGGGAAAGAAAAAGAAAGAGAAAGAACGATAAATGGAAGGGTGAGATTTTGTTAGGTCACGTTTCTTAGAAACTACCACCACTACCCCCCCACCCCAACAACAACACTACTAACATCAACCACCACCACCCCCCCCTCACCCCCCTCATCATCAGAAATATCCACCGACAAAATATGACTTTTTTTCATTTGTGTTTCACCTGAGCGAAACATTTCGACGCAGACAGCTGTTCGTGATCGAGCGAACAATACGCTTAATTATGGAAAATTAGCGATTGTTTGAGCGAGGAACTGGCGATGGCGGGCAAGACTTGTGGGGGAAGACGATCCAATGGTGAAGGAAGCTTATAGTTACAGGATTTAATACTATTATAATGTGTTTTGTTCTGTAATATATTACATTTTGTCGTTAAAAAATGTGTGTGAGAGAGAGAGAGAGGGAGAATATATATACAGAGTTATTCTGTATATATATTCTGTATATATATTCTGTATATATATATATATATATATATATATATATATATATATATATATATATATATATATATATACAGAATAACCACATGTGAAAAAATAGAGAATGCTTAACGCGTTTCACATGTGGTTATTCTGCATACTTGGATCAGTGTTTTTGTGATCATTGTTGCATATTATATATATATATATATATATATATATATATATATATATATATATATATATATATATATATATATATATATAAATATATGTCAGTGTCAGACCACGGAGGAAGAATTAAAACAGGAATTTCCTTAAATATTTTCGTATATTAATACATCTTCAGAAGGAATGATTTCCTTCTGAAGATGTATTAATATACGAAAGTACTTAAGGAAATTCCTTTTTTTTTTTTAGATATATACAAGAGTTGTTACATTCTTGTACAGCCACTAGTACGCGTAACGTTTCGGGCAGGACCCTGGAATACGATCCCCGCCGCGAAGAATCGTTGTTACATCCAAGTACACATTTTACTGTTGCGTTAAACAGAGGCTACAGTTAAGGATTTGCGCCCAGTAAATCCTCCCCGGCCAGGATACGAACCCATAACAAAGCGCTCGCGGAACGCCAGGCGAGTGTCTTACCACTACACCACGGAGACTGGTTCCTGTGTCAATTCTTGTGTCACAAAAAAATGTGACAATGTCACATTTTTTTTTATCACGTGTTAATTTTTGTGATTTACACACACACACATTATATAAATATATATATATATATATATATATATATATATATATATATATATATATATATATATATATATATATATATGTGTGGAAAAACCACAAAGAATTGGAGAAAGGGGGGTGAACGTTTCGGCTTCTCAAGGCCTTTGTCAACACCAGACTGACTGAGGACAGGAGGGAGAAGATACAGGCCAGCACCTAGACCTGACCAACCCATCCCTAGGAAAAAGGATTACCAGAAACAGGAAAGAACAAAGAGGATTAAGCGGTCAGAGAATTAAGGATGAAAGATTAAGGAAAAGCCTCATGAACACACAATAAATGAATAAATAATTGTAATGAGACATTGTATGCCTCAATTTAAGAGTTTTTTCTTAAACTGTTGTGTAATATTGTAACTTAAAACTGGGTCAAGTTTGTACATACCAGTACTAACATTGAGAAGATTTGGACATTGACTAATAACGCAGACTCGATTAAATTCCGTTCCACAAAGCCATTGCAATAGGTAATGCTTTTAGCCCCATCCCAATTAATAGTGTGATCACACAAACTTGTATGAAGATACAAAGCATTAGACGTTTGGGCAGTTCTTATACTATAAGCATGTTGGGACATACGCAATTGTAAGGATTTTCCTGTTTGTCCAAGGTGCACAGACTCACAATCATTGCAGGGAATCGAATACACACAACCTTCTGTACCAGGGGAGTTTTTTATTAAATTAGACTTGATCGTATTATTAGTGAATACCAAATTGATATTAAGGGTCTTAAAAACTGGGGAAAGTTTCTCAAATCCCATCGCATAAGGTACCACCAATGAGTTTCTATTTTCTGGTTTCGCTTTGGAGACATTATTATAAAACGTACGTTTAGCATTCCCAAACGAACAATCCAAAAACATCTTAGGGTACTGTAAACTTTTCCCATTTCATATATTTTAGCTATCTCTTCATCAAAAAACTCAGGGCTGCATACCCTCAAAGCTCGAAGAAACATTCCTCAAAATACTGCCTGTTTAACTTTACTATGATGATTCGAATAATAATGAACAAACGACCCCCACGTTGGTAGGTTTTCTATACACATTAAATTTGAACCTTCTATTGACTCTATGAATCATATTAATTGGGATGGGGCTAAAAGCATTAGTGGTTCATATAGCTTCGGCTATCACTTCCTTATGTCCGGTCGTGATGGTCAAGTGGTTTAAGGCGTCCCTGTACATACCAGTTGCGTTGCTCCTGGCAGTATGGGTTCGAGTCACTTCTGGGGTGTTGAGTTTTCAGTTGTATCTAGTCCTGGGGACCATTCAGGCTTGTTTGCATATATATATATATATATATATATATATATATATATATATATATATATATATATATATATATATATATATATATATATATATATATATATATTGCATGTTTGTCATTTTCAACTTAGTAATCTGTAATAATGCAGAATTTGCCTTCAACAGGATAGGAATACTTAATAATAATATAAAAATATAACTGCAGGTACAGTAGACCTATTTCCTATCAAACTACGCAGCTGTCTCGAGGAACAATAGACCGTTGTTCCACTGAGCTCAAGATTACTTTGAGTCCTCAGTTCCTGAAGATCTTTACAGTGTAGGTTGCTAGTTTATATTTATATGATGTTGGTGGGAGATTTGCTAACGTGAATGAATTCATTCATTCACGTTAGCAAATCTCCCACCAGCATCATACAAATTCAGTTGGTCAGATTAGTGGTGTTAATTAAAGAGGTTGAAGATATCATTAAGACGTTCTCGTTAACAACCGGACGGTTGTCCAGATGCGGTCAAACGAGGCTCATTCTACCACCCCGAGAACTGCCTCATTTTCCTGCTTGCTGTAAGGGTCGAAGTTTTTGGTTTTGGCAGTGAGAACTTCGGCTTTATGGTTCCAGATTGAGGTTTTTGTGGTGTGTATTGCTGACTGATTTTACGGTTATTAACTTGTGTATACTATCGAGAGTTCTGCTACAGAAATTTTGAGGCTAGGCTTCCCTATTCATAATTTGATCAGTGGGACTATTGCTGCTAGCGAACGGCAGATCCCGCTACATTCACATCTAGGAAAATGAGGCACTTCCGGTCGGAACATCTTCAGTTATTCTTTTAAAATTAAAAAAAAAACGACATCAAACTACCATCGGGATTCGAACGCCGACCTTGAAAGAAGCGAAGCCGTCGCTCTACCAAGTCCAAGTGGAGAGACGAGGGATGCGGCACCATCTCATCTCCAGATCACGCTCTCTAGGATGCTAAGTGGTCTACGTTTTCCGTCTGTGAGCTGTAATCCTCGCCTGACGACCAAGCCTAACCTCCTCGCTACCTAAAATGGTTTCTAGCAAGACTATTAGCAGAAGCATGGTTGCGTAGTGGAAACACGCCCCAAGTTTCGCGTGCGAGTTCAGCTTGGATTCGAGCCCTGGCCAGGGGGGGATTGACTGGACTGCCTTCCTTAACTGTTTACCCGGTTCACCCAGCAGTAATTGCGTACCTGGTTGTTAATCTATTGGTGGGTGGTGTTCCAGGGAAACTAGTAGGGTAAGTCTTACTTACCCTACTACTACTAAAATTAGCTATGGGAAGGGAAAGCTCTCAGCCTGCTAACAGGAGTCAGCAGTCGTCTGCTCCTGTACCCTCCTGTGTAAAAAAAAAATAATTTAATTTTTGTATAATTGTTTCCGCTGAAGCAGTTTTACAATAAATTTGTATTTCTGAAGTGTAAATCTGAACAGTTGTAAGTTTCTGGACAAACTCCAAACAAAGGTAATGACATCACGGTTGTGTTGTGTTGCCTCCCACCTCCCCAGATGCTGCAGGCCAGGAGATAAGGTCTCGATTGAGATACTAGCATCTCCATTTGGGTATGGGCACCATGCTAGCCTCCCTGGGTATGGGCACCAGGGGAATACATTATCTGATGACCTCACCTGAGGGAGCTATTGTCGGGTGTTCCGTGGATTGTGGAGGTGATGGTGGTGGTAGTGGCGATGGTGGTTTTGTGGTGATGATTGTGGCAGTGGGGATGGTGGTAGTAATGATAAATGAGGGTAGTTGTAGTTAAGGTTGCGGGGGTGGTAGTGATAGGGATGCTTGTGATGGTTAAGAGTCATAATTGATATTATTAGAACAACTCAAGGATGTGTTGCTATGTGTAATGCATTTAAAATAATTGTATTTATAAAATTTCTAGTGAACCAAATATATATAAATATTATGTAAAATTATCTTAAACTCGTAAATTAATTATATAATTATGAATAACAATAAGACTTATTATTTGATATTGTACTACTATCTTATTTAAATTTACAATATTGTTTATTTGCTTAGCTGTATTATTAATTGCTGTGAAACTTTCACCCCCCCCCAAAGGCAGTAGCGAGACGAGGAATTATCTTCGCTGCCGTCTGTGTTAAGGGCGTCTGGAAGCATATCAAGTTTAACTCTATAATTATAACCTGTGAGACGAGACAGTTGAGCCGCTGATAAAGAGATTTGAGACTCTAGAAAACTACAGTTATAAAGCGGAATAAAATGTTGCGCTGAAGACAAAAAAAATTTGGAGTGTTAGTTTGAAAACTAAAATTTAATTGATTTTGTGTTTAGATTGAGGCCTATGTATCTCAAGATGTGGTTATAATAAGTGTGATTACTCGGGAGGGATATTACGCCCTTCCACCTCTGGTGGGTAATTAAGGTCTTATCACCCTTTCAAGCCCTGTCCTATGTCGGGCTGAAGACTAGACCCCAGGAAAGCTGAATATATCGCTGATATCGTGAATGAATGAATGAATTAAATATAGGTCAAGATACCCTATTGGGTGAGCGTGGAAGTGGGGTTAGTGGAAGAATTAGTGGGGGTGAGAAGAAGGGTTTTCAGTATGAGGTAAAGTGCCAGGGCTAGACCCAGCTGCATGGCATTAAAATCCTTATGACCAGTCTAGGCAATGGAGGTAAAATTCCAGCAGATAAATCAAAAATACTTTCTTCTGACTGCAATCTCGGTCCAAGTGATGAAGGAAGAATGGAAACAACAATCAACACTGAAACTTTCGTTGACAACAACTAACCAAACTAAGGAAGCAAAAAAAGGTGGATTTAAATGCTTTAGCATCACCACACCGTTCCAAGTTTCTAAGGAGACACACTTCAAGCTCCAACTATGCTTCAAGTGCTTCAACTACGATCACTATGCAAACAAATGCCCAGAATAGCAAGATACAACACATGCTCCAGTTATCACGACTGAAAACCTGCTATTAAAAACCATCAAGAAGTGCTCCCTCTAAGGAAAAAAATTGATGTCTCAACAATGTCCAAAAAGACAGGACGGAATTAAGAATTTTATGGACAAGACCAAACAAGTCGAGACCACAACACAGCCAGCCGCTGCCTTCACCATCCACCAGACTCTACTTATTATTATTAACATCTTTATTGAAAAAATTAATTACAATTTTGCCTAATCTGAGGATTTTGATAGTCTTATTAAAGTGACGATAATGCTAGTATTCACTGTCACGTAGGACAGAGGATCATACACAAGACAATAGGTCTAAACTGTAGGCTGAAGCACATATATATCATGGTTACAATCAATGTTTTAATGGATCTACTGCTTTGCCTGCCTCGCTGGGGAGTATAATCGACCGTCACCACCAACAACACCCGACCACCTGGGCGGCTACTACTCAACATCACCCCAAAACTAATCCTCAAACTCCAGGATCAAGAACAATCAACTTAAACATCCACCTGCAAGTTATTTTTGTTTAGAAAGAGTTGGTTACTAATGGACTGTGGCTCTTCAACACCAGTGTTGTCACGCCTGCTGGGTCAAGCCCTGGCTCTGTTTCTTCCACTTCAGTAACTATCAAAATACTGCTCCTCATCTGTACCCGCCACAAACCCTCGCCATCTGGGTATCTTTCCTTTATATGAAATCAAAGTCAATGCATGAATTGCTATAATAAATATTATTAAATGTCAGTTATAACTAAAATCCTAAACAAAATATTATGCATCCTTAAATTATCACACTGCTAAATTAACCAACTATCCTAAATTAACATTCTTCCTTTTAAATAGGTTCTTAATTGATTTCAGGAGCCTCTCTGTCTCCAGTCATGTCCTTGTATGGTCTCTAAAAGGGTTGGATCACTTCCTATTCTTAGATGGCATTTAAAGTGTTATTTCCCTGTTTGGCTTCGTCTCATCTGTGGCCTCTTGATCGCGCCGCGGTGTTTGTTGCCTGTCCCATCACCGTCGGTGGCAAGATGCCTCGCTGACGGGCTGCGGGGCTCACTGTCGCTGGGCCGCAGTGCTCGGCCCTGTTGCTGCTCGCTGCTGCCGTGTTGCTGCCAACGCCGACTTGTTGAGCGTAGTGAACGCGTCTGTTGCAGGAGAGATCACTTCGTCTCTTGTTGTATTTACTGTTGTTCTTCTTGAGTCCTCAGGAATCAGAAATAAATTGGACTTGGCACCGCTTGTCTCGAGTTCCGTGCAATTTATAGTCTAAAACTAAAGTAAACTTACTGGTTGTTCAGTAAGCAAGCTATGTTGTGGCTTTCATAACCCTTCAGAAATCAATAAACCTTAAACTCAACACCAATCGTACAAGTCACACTCAGTTGAGTAAAATGTCTGTTCTCTCTGTCCAACAAAACTCAACTCTTCTCATGAATAAACACTTATCTCCCCAAAGGGGTAAACTACTCTATCTCAATAAATTAACTTTGATCGGTGTATATGTACAGAGTTTAGTCATCAACTATATTCAGGGATAAATTATCCCTGTTGGATCAGTGAACTATTGTGGTGAGCCTTAATGACCCGCCAGAGACTTGATACGTGTTAGGCCTAAAGCCACACCAGTACCAGAGATCCCTTGATCTGCAATTGCAGGAATTGGCTGCACATACGTGGGTATGATCTATTCCTGCAGGGATTGACTAGCCACACCTAGGTATGAGTGATTCCTTCTTAATGTTATCTTGAGATGATTTCGGGGCTTAGCGTCCGCGCGGCCCGGTCCTCGACCAGGCCTCCTTTTAGTTACAAACCCGCCAGGAAGCAGCCCGTAGCAGCTGTCTAACTCCCAGGTACCTATTTACTGCTAGGTAACAGATGAATTAAGGTGAAAGAAACTCTGCCCATTTGTTTCCGCTTCCACCGGGGATCGAAGCCGTAACCTCAGGACTACGAATCCGAAGCGCTGCCCACTCAGCTGTCAGGCCCTCTGGCCTGACTAGTTGAATACCGGAATGAATTAAGCACAAATTGTAAAAAAATCCTTTGGAGAAATGTTTGGGATGACTATAGTTGATAGGCTTAAAGCCTATCAACCTCTGGAGGGTTATTAAGGCCTATCAACCTCTGGAGGGTTTTTAAGACCTATCAACCGCCCACAAGCACCTACAAGCAAACA
>WNGS01111181.1:55133544-55144116 GCA_020271785.1 Procambarus virginalis | reverse complement strand
CCCAAGATAACCATCCGAGTGCCGGCGGTGAGGTGGTTCAAATAGCTTCGGCTATATCACCTCATTATGTCCAGTCGTGATGGTCAAGTGGTTTAAGGCGTCTTGTACATACCAGTTGCGTTGCTCTGCCCTGGGAGTATGGGTTCGAGTCACTTCTGGGGTGTGAGTTTTCATTCGCATATAGTCCTGGGGACCATTCAGGCTTGTTCGCATTTGTGTTCCTCACGTGTGCCCCAAAGAATGAGGTGATTTGGTAAAATGCTATGCCCAAGATAACCATCCGAGTGCCGGCGGTGAGGTGGTTCAAATAGCTTCGGCTATCACCTCGTTATGTCCGGTCGTGATGGTCAAGTGGTTTAAGGCGTCTTGTACATATAAGTTGCGTTGCTCCTGGGAGTATGGGTTCGAGTCACTTCTGGGTGTGAGTTTTCATTCGCATATAGTCCTGGGGACCATTCAGGCTTGTTCGCATTTGTGTTCCTCACGTGTGCCCCAAAGAATGAGGTGATTTGGTAAAATGCTATGCCCAAGATAACCATCCGAGTGCCGGCGGTGAGGTGGTTCAAATAGCTTCGGCTATCACCTCATTATGTCCGGTCGTGATGGTCAAGTGGTTTAAGGCATCTTGTACATACCAGTTGCGTTGCTCCTGGGAGTATGGGTTCGAGTCACTTCTGGGGTGTGAGTTTTCATTCGCATATAGTCCTGGGGACCATTCAGGCTTGTTCGCATTTGTGTTCCTCACGTGTACCCCAAAGAATGAGGTGATTTGGTAAAATGCTATGCCCAAGATAACCATCCGAGTGCCGGCGGTGAGGTGGTTCAAATAGCTTCGGCTATCACCTCATTATGTCCGGTCGTGATGGTCAAGTGGTTTAAGGCGTCTTGTACATACCAGTTGCGTTGCTCCTGGGAGTATGGGTTCGAGTCACTTCTGGGGTGTGAGTTTTCATTCGCATATAGTCCTGGGGACCATTCAGGCTTGTTCGCATTTGTGTTCCTCACGTGTGCCCCAAAGAATGAGGTGATTTGGTAAAATGCTATGCCCAAGATAACCATCCGAGTGCCGGCGGTGAGGTGGTTCAAATAGCTTCGGCTATCACCTCATTATGTCCGGTCGTGATGGTCAAGTGGTTTAAGGCGTCTTGTACATACCAGTTGCGTTGCTCCTGGGAGTATGGGTTCGAGTCACTTCTGGGGTGTGAGTTTTCATTCGCATATAGTCCTGGGGACCATTCAGGCTTGTTCGCATTTGTGTTCCTCACGTGTGCCCCAAAGAATGAGGTGATTTGGTAAAATGCTATGCCCAAGATAACCATCCGAGTGCCGGCGGTGAGGTGGTTCAAATAGCTTCGGCTATCACCTCATTATGTCCGGTCGTGATGGTCAAGTGGTTTAAGGCGTCTTGTACATACCAGTTGCGTTGCTCCTGGGAGTATGGGTTCGAGTCACTTCTGGGGTGTGAGTTTTCATTCGCATATAGTCCTGGGGACCATTCAGGCTTGTTCGCATTTGTGTTCCTCACGTGTGCCCCAAAGAATGAGGTGATTTGGTAAAATGCTATGCCCAAGATAACCATCCGAGTGCCGGCGGTGAGGTGGTTCAAATAGCTTCGGCTATCACCTCATTATGTCCGGTCGTGATGGTCAAGTGGTTTAAGGCGTCTTGTACATACCAGTTGCGTTGCTCCTGGGAGTATGGGTTCGAGTCACTTCTGGGGTGTGAGTTTTCATTCGCATATAGTCCTGGGGACCATTCAGGCTTGTTCGCATTTGTGTTCCTCACGTGTGCCCCAAAGAATGAGGTGATTTGGTAAAATGCTATGCCCAAGATAACCATCCGAGTGCCGGCGGTGAGGTGGTTCAAATAGCTTCGGCTATCACCTCATTATGTCCGGTCGTGATGGTCAAGTGGTTTAAGGCGTCTTGTACATACCAGTTGCGTTGCTCCTGGGAGTATGGGTTCGAGTCACTTCTGGGGTGTGAGTTTTCATTCGCATATAGTCCTGGGGACCATTCAGGCTTGTTCGCATTTGTGTTCCTCACGTGTGCCCCAAAGAATGAGGTGATTTGGTAAAATGCTATGCCCAAGATAACCATCCGAGTGCCGGCGGTGAGGTGGTTCAAATAGCTTCGGCTATCACCTCATTATGTCCGGTCGTGATGGTCAAGTGGTTTAAGGCGTCTTGTACATACCAGTTGCGTTGCTCCTGGGAGTATGGGTTCGAGTCACTTCTGGGGTGTGAGTTTTCATTCGCATATAGTCCTGGGGACCATTCAGGCTTGTTCGCATTTGTGTTCCTCACGTGTGCCCCAAAGAATGAGGTGATTTGGTAAAATGCTATGCCCAAGATAACCATCCGAGTGCCGGCGGTGAGTGGTTCAAATAGCTTCGGCTATCACCTCATTATGTCCGGTCGTGATGGTCAAGTGGTTTAAGGCGTCTTGTACATACCAGTTGCGTTGCTCCTGGGAGTATGGGTTCGAGTCACTTCTGGGGTGTGAGTTTTCATTCATAGTAGTAGTAGTAGTAGTAGTAGGCATCCTTCAGTCTCGGGAGACTATGGAGTTGCGCTCTGGTTGTCAATCCTGGTGCAGCGTCTGGTGTGACTGATGAGGCCAATCCGAGAGTGGCAGTCCATCCCACACCGAGCACAAACAAAGTCCGATTCTGGTCTGTCTTCCTGGTACTGGCTTTCCTTCTCTGTCTCTTTGCCTCCGATTCCTTGGAAGTGACTCCTCGAACTTGGAGAGACCTCTTGAACAGACTGCCTCCAGGCTGAACGGTCTGCAGCCAGTGTCTCCCATATAGCAAGATCGACGTCCATGGCTTTCAGGTCCCTCTTGCATACGTCTTTGTACCGTAGCTGGGGCTTGCCTGTTGGACGCTTTCCCTGCATCAACTCTCCGTACAGGAGATCCTTGGGGATCCTGCCGTCGCCCATTCGCACAACGTGCCCGAGCCAGCGCATTCGTTCTGTTTCAGCATTGTGTACATGCTGGTGATTCTTGCTCTCCCCAAGACGTTGTTGTTTGTCACCTTGTCCTGCCAGGTGATGTCCAAGATGTGTCGAAGGCAGCGCATGTGGAAGGCATTCAGCTGTCTTTCCTGACGGGCGCGGAGTGTCCAAGACTCACTGCCATAAAGGAGAGTGCTCAGGACACAGGCTCTGTAAACCTGAATCTTAGTATACTCAGTCAGCCTATTGTTGGCCCACACTCTCTTTGTCAGTCTGGACATGGTAGTAGATGCCTTACCGATGCGTTTGTTTAGCTCCGTATCAAGAGAGAGGGAGTCAGAGATTGTGGAGCCCAGGTACACGAAGTCGTGAACGACTTCCAGTTTGGAATCGAACATGCCGATGTCAGATGGGGAGTCCACTCCTTGTCCCATGACTTGTGTTTTCTTCAGGCTGATGGTGAGTCAGAAAGCCTGAGAGGCCTCGCTGAAGCGGGTCATGAGCCGTTGGAGGTCTTCGGCTGAGTGGGCAGTGACTGCTGCGTCGTCGGCGAAAAGGAAGTCGCGCAGACACCTCAGCCGAACCTTCGTCTTGGCTCTCAGCCTGGCGAGGTTAAAGAGCTTTCCATCCGACCTGGTCCGGAGGTAAAGGCCTTCCGTGACAGATCCGAAGGCGTGCCGCAGCATAACTGCGAAGAAAATCCTGAATAGGGTTGGAGCCAGTACGTAGCCCTGCTTTACTCCACTTCGGATGTCAAAGGCGTGTGATGTTAGGCCATCAAAGACCACGGTGCCCCTCATGTTCTCATGGAAAGATCTGATGATACTGAGGAGCCCCGGGTGGGCATCCAATCTTGGGGAGGATCTTGAACAGGCCATCCCTGCTGATTGAATCCCTGACATTGAATGTGAATTCACAATGAGACAAATAAGAAGCAAAATCAGAAATATTCAGGCACAGGTAGGAGTGGAGAGGAGAGATATAATGTATGAGAGAAGTCAAACCATGCAACACTACATGTATGTGAGTCAAAACACCCATTTCTCTTATGGTAAAAGGAGAAATGCTTGGAGTGACTCTGTGTACATGCGGCTCAGGCTTGGGTACAAATATTACTGGGAATATGGGATAGGTGTTCATGATAATGACACGAAGTGTAAACTATGTGGTATGTTAAGGTCTCACACCCTTGCCCATTATGTTCTTGATTGTCCGTTGATTAATGTATATAGAAACACTGAAATAAGGACTGTTCCTGAACAAATAGCCTGGATGTGTCACAACGGAAAGATTGATGATATTCTTGAGAGATATAAGAATTTTGCACCAAGACTGTAATATTTTGTTGAATTATCTGCATGTCTCTTGAAAATTGTCTATACAGTATACCTAGGTCATAAAAGTATTTGTGTGTACGTCTGATATCATACTACTTGTGAAGGAGGAAATGTATATGTTTATCTCTCAGAATGTTTGGTAATATGTTTATTGTTTGTGATGTGTGTCTATGTATGTATCAACACGATGTACTGAACGGGGTGAGAATAGCTTGAGCTACCTCATCTCTTTGTGTGTATTTTACATCAATAAACTTATTTCAATTTCAATTTCAATTTCAATCCCTGCTGACGAGGTCGAAGGCCTTCGTCAGATCTATGAAGGCTATGAAGAGTGGCTGCTTCTGTTCCTTGCATTTCTCCTGCAGTTGTCTGAGGGAAAAGACCATGTCGATGGTGGACCTGTCAGCTCTGAATCCGCATTGTGATTCTGGATAGACTCTCTCTGCAAGTACTTGGAGCCTCTTCAATGCGACTAGAGCAAACAGCTTTCCGACAGTACTGAGGAGGGAGATTCCACGGTAGTTGTTGCAGTCGCCCCTGTCACCTTTATTCTTATACAGCGTGACGATGTTGGCATCCCTCATGTCCTGTGGCACCTCTCCTTCTTCCCAGCAGAGGCAGAGAATTTCATGCAGCTCCATGAGCAGGCTACCTCTGCAGCACTTCAAGGTCTCAGCAGGAATGCCATCTTTGCCAGGAGCTTTACCAGAAGCAAGGGAGTCTAGGGCATCGCTGAGTTCGTCGAGGGTCGGTTCGCTGTTGAGCTCCATAAACACAGGCAGGCACTTAATGGCGCTCAGGGCGTCTTCGGTGACCACATTGTCCTTGGTGTATAGCTCAGAGTAGTGCTCGTAGGTCCTGAATCACCTCGCCAGTGGCAGATTTCAGAGGACCGGTCTTCCTCTGGATTGGGCCGAGGGCCTGCTTGATGCCATCATACATTCCCCTTACATTGCCTGTATCCACTGCAGTCTGCATCTGGGAGCAGAGCTGGAGCCAATAGTTGTTGGCACATCACCTGGCGCTCTGCTGCACTTTGCAGCGGACGGTCCGAAGGATCCGTAAGTTGCGCTGACTTGGGCCGGCTTTGTAGGCTGCCAAGGCGTTTCTCTTCTCTTCGATGACAGGTGTCATCTCTTCCGAGTGAGCCTCGAACCAGTCTGCCGACCTGCTGGTCTTCTTGCCAAAGGTGGAAATGGCAGCGTTGAACACAGCGTCTCTGAAGTGCTCCCATCTTTTGCAGGCAGTGACCCCGGCTGGGCCAGGGAGAGCTTCCTCAAGCACGCGTGCAAAATCTTCCACCTTGTCCTTGTTGCGGGTCTTGGAGGTGTCGATGCGAGGTCTGCCCGCCTTTTTCGAGTGATGAATCTTCTTTGGTTGCATCTTGACCCTGCTACACACCAGGGAGTGGTCGGTGTCACAGACAGCACTCTGGTAGCTACGCATAATCTTGACGCTGAGTTGACTTGCACACCTAGTAACAATCAGGTCAAGCTGGTGCCAGTGCTTGGATCTGGGTGTTTCCAAGATACTCGGTGTTGAGCCTTTATGCCGAAGAACGTGTTGGTGACACAGAGACCATGAAGGCAGCAGAGTTCTAGCAGACGTTGCCCGTTCTCATTCATCTTCCCTATGCCGAATTGACCCAGACAAGTGGGCCAAATGTTGTGCTCGGCACCCACTCTCGCGTTGATGTCGCCGAGGATGAACAGTAGCTCCTTTACAGGGATTCTCGCTATGACTCTGTTGAGGTCATCGTAGAATTTTTCCTTTGCCTCTGCTGGAGAAGTCAGGGTTAGTGCATATGCACTAATTACATTGACTGGTCCTGTTTGGGAGTGCAGTTGCAGAGACAGAATTCGTTCGGTTTCCCCCATCGGTGGCATAATGTGTCCCAACAGTGAATTCCTGATGGCAAATCTCACACCATGTTCTCTGGTCTCATAAGGTGGTTTTCCTTGCCAGAAGAAAGAGAAGGTCCTCTCTCTCACAGATCCTGATCCAGGGAGCCTGGTCTCTTGGAGAGCAACAATATTCATCTGCAGTTTGCTAAGCTCCCTATCGATGATTGCTGTTTTTTGAGTGTCATTGATTTCTTGCAGGTCGTCAGAGAAACCTGGTGTCAGTGTCCTGACGATCCATGTGCCCAGCTTTAGGGCAGTTGATATTTTCTTCTTAGGTTTGGTATTGCTTGGTGTAAAGTTGTCGGCCGCTTGTTGGTTTTCACCCTAAACCCCACGCACCCAATGAGGTTAACGGATCGTGGCGAGGCAACACCTTATTGGCTGGGGTTTGCCCAGCTTGAGACGGGCAGTAGCTGCCCAGTGGGGCGCGATGACCCCTCCCACTGTCAGAAGCAACCCCTGGCATCACGCTCTTCGCCAATCGAGCAGAAGACTTAAAACCGGTAGACTGTCACTTCCCATGTTGGTTCGACATTGTGAGGCGAAGCAGGAGCGCCCTCTCCACAGCGCAAAGCCTGGGTAGGTAGATATGGAGAAGCTGTTACCCATGCAGCAGGTCCCCCCCCTCTCCACGTTGCTGAAATTATTCAATAGAAAGGCAAATGCCAATACACATGGTTCCAGCAATGTCGCAGGAGCTGCCAGAACGAGGTCGACGTCAACAACGAACTGCCTTAGGGGCTCCAACTCCGGATTTTTCCTCGAGGGTGACTCCTGAAGCCTTTCCCAAAAAAGGGGTATGGCCGCAAGGCAGCGGAGGTTTAAAGTCAGGGTTTTCCTTCCCTTAGATGGGCTGCCTTCCCAGGCTATCGAGTCCCATCTACCCGGAGCAGCTGGTTTTAAGGCGCCAGAGGCACGCCCTCGCCCCTTCTCCTGTCGGTAAAAGCAGTTCCGCCGGACTTAAAGACTAAGCCACCCATGCGGGCCAGGAGTTGGACTTGGTTGTCAGAGGCTATTTAAGATGCATGCCATATAGGAGCTTTTTATAGATCATGGGAGCTCGTCCCCCATTACCACCCCCTGGCTATGACAACCCCTTGGAAGACTGGTCTCACGTAGGCAGTGTAAAACGCCCTAAATGCCTTCTTACATTTTTGAATGATGTTTTAACTTTTGCCAGTGTAGAGTACGCTACTGTCGACATCCTATATATATGTGCCTCAGGAGTTAGATTAGTTATGTCCACACCCAGGTCTCTTTCTCGAGTCGTCACAGGTAGGCAGTTCCCCTTCATTGTGTAATGTCCCTTTGATCTCCTATCACCTAATCCCATTTCCATAACTTTACATTTCCTCGTGTTGAACTCCATTAGCCATTTTTCTGACCATCTCTACAACCTGTTCAAGTCCTCTTAGAGAATCCAACAATCCTCATCTGTCACAACTCTTCTCATTAACTTTGCGTCATCCGCGAACATTGACTTGTAGTCTTCTACTCCTGTAAACATGTTAAAGTATATTAGAAATAGAATTGGTCCCAGCACCGATCCTTGAGGTACTCCACTTGTTACTGTTCGCCAGTCTGACTTCTCGCCCCTTACTTTAACTCTATGGCTCCTTCCTGTTAAGTAGTTCCTTATCCATGTTAGGGCCTTTCCTCCCACCCCGCCTGCCTCTCAAGTTGAACAGCAGTCTCATGTGCAGTACTGTATCAAAGGCTTTTTGACGGTTCAGAAATATGCAGTCTGCCCATCCTTCTCTGTCCTGCCTTATCCTCGTTATTTTATCATAGAATTCTAAAAGGTTTGTTAGGCATGATTTCCCTTTCCAGAACCCATGTTGATGTTTGTTTACAAACCTAATGTTCTCCAGGTGTGCAACAAGTCTTAGCCTAATTATTCTTTCAAATATTTTACAGGAGATGCTTGTCAGTGATACAGGTCTATAGTAAGGTGCCTCCTCCCTATCACCTTTCTTAAAAATCGGTACGACATTTGCCCTCTTCCAGCAATTGGGCAATTCTCCCAACATAAGTAATTCATTAAAGATCATCGCCAGAGGCACGCTGAGGGCTTGCGCTGTCTCTTTTAGTATCCACGGTGATACTTTGTCTGGTCCAACTGCTTTAGTTGCATCCAGTGTTGTCAACTGTTTCATTACCTTCTCTGCTGTCACCTCTATATCTGATAGTCTTTCATCTAGGGTAATCTCTTCTAACAATGGGAGCCACTCAGGCTCGGTTGTGAACACTCCATGGAAACTTGCATTCAATGCCTCGCAGATTTCCTTGTCGCTTTCTGTATATGCCCTCCTCTGTTTTCCTTAGTCTTGTCACTTGGTCGTTCACCGACATTTTTCTTCTTACATGGGTGTGTAGTAATTTAGGTTGCTTTTTCGCTTTGATCGCAATATTGTTCTCATAATTTCTTTCCGATACTCTTCTCATGTTAATGTAATCGTTCCTAGCTCTGTTACATCTAATCCTGTTGTCCTCTGTCCTTTGTCTTCTGTACTTCCTCCACTCCCACCTGCTTCACATTTTTGCTTCCTGACACTGTCTATTAAACCATGGGTTATTATATTGCCGCCAGCTTTTTTCCTTTATTGTTGGTATAAATCTCTCTTCGGCCTCCTGGCATTTCCGTATGACTAGGTCCATCATATCTTGAACTGTTTTTCCTCTAATTTCTTCCTCCCACTGCACTTCTCCCAGATAGTCCCTTATCCTCCTCTAGTCCCCTTTCCTATAATCGACTCTCCTTTCCCAGACCTCTTGTCCCATGGTTAAAATTTAAGTTCCACCATGTAGTCAAAGACTAGGACACAATGGTCACTGGGCCCTAGAGGAATTTCATGTTCCAAATTATCGATGTCTTCTACGTTCTGGGTGAAAATCAGGTCTAATAGGCTCGGTGCATCTCCTCTCTCCCCTTGTGTCTTCCTTCACATGTTGTGTTAGGAAATTCCTGTCTATAACATCTACTTATTTTGCTCCCCACGTTTCGTCCCCTCAATGGGGATTCCTTTATTCCCAATTTATCTCTCCGTCATTTAGGTCCCCCATGATCAGCAGCTTCGCTCTCATTCTGTGAGCTAATGTTGCTGCCTTCTGCAGTTAATCTATACATGCCTTGTTGTTGTCATCATACTCCTGCCTGGGTCTTCTACTGTTTGGTGGGGTATTGTAGATTACCAAGATCACAATCTTCCTCCCATCTACTGTCAGAGTTCCATGTATGAAGCTTGTGCTCTCATTGGTAACCTGATTTTCCAGGTCTTCAAACTTCCATTTCTGCTCTATTAGGAGTGCCACTCCCCCTCCCTCTCTCTCTCTGTGTCCTTTATTTTCTTATCATATGGTACCCCTCTGGAAAGATTGGATCCGAGATCATGTAACATTGGCTACAACTACTGCCAACATTGTAACATTGGGTACGATAACCCCATTGTAAAACCGGGTAAAATACTAAACTAATAAATGTACACACTTCTTATCCTGAGTAACACTTCCTATCAGTTGCACTTGGTAACACTGTTATTGAACACTTGTAATATGAGCTGACATATGATGGTTACACTGGGACCAAAGGTACACTGCCAACAAGGAAATGCTACACAGGATTAAATACGCTGCCACCATCTGCCTTTGACGATTGAGACTGTAACAAGCAACGAGGCAAGAAACATTGCTTGACTTGGAGAGTACTTTCTAAACTGTCATTAATTATGGGACGGTTGTCAGTCACTATAACCAAAAGACTAAGAGGATTCAACAATTGACACAGACGGGAAATTTAACATGAGTTTATTGAGATACCAAATTATACTAAACACCACAATAAATCCTACTCTAACACTGGCAAATAATTTAAGAAATTTAGACATGGAACAAAACCTCAGAGATCACACACATTACCTTAATTAAGACCTCTGTCTCTCCATCCGGTGGACACTGTCTCTCCCGGCTGTGGATGATCGTCACAGACCCGCCCTCGACCCCGGAACACCGTACTCTGTCTCCTAAGTCTCCCAGGACCTCTATATACACCTCACAAAGGGGGGGGGAGGGGAAGATTTATTGTCCTACCTACACCCTAAACCAAGACGAGGTCGGCTGTTACCCAAGGAAACTGTGGTCTCCTTCCCTGGCTGTGAACTGTAGGGGAAAGGGGGTCATGGGTGTTACAATCATGCCATTTATTTTAGTTTCCACTATTGCAACTATGTCAGGATCTGACTCACTAACTCTCTCTTTTATCTCTTCTGCTTTATTAGATTACCCCATCAGCATTGGTGTACCAAAGCTTGAGACTCTTCTTGGGAACTCTTGTACCAGAGTTTGCCCTTTCTCTGGGGGGGGAGTCTGGGGG
>WNGS01111181.1:55095035-55119653 GCA_020271785.1 Procambarus virginalis | reverse complement strand
TTCCCATTGTTTATGAAGACAGGATGGTTGATGCCTCAGAAAGATGTAGTCACTCTCCATCTATGTTATAACTCTATAAAACACACTTAACCTAATCTGACCGACCTCTGAGCTAACCTGGCGACAATAAGAGATCAAATACTGTTGTGTGGTGTGCGTAATGTGTGACGTCACTTCGACGTCCTAACTTTTTATACAAAATACTTTTTGTTGTGCTTTGTGTGAACTGTTAAACTGAAGCCTAGTCCCAAGTACTGATGCAGCCTCGTACTTTAATTGGCGTGCTTCAGCATCTCGAAGTGTGTTTTTGAGTCCATTGCGCTCTTCAACACACACATTCACATCAAAAGAACAGAATATACATTTGCTTTACTGAACACAGAACACTGTCAAAGTTTGCCGTATGTTTTGTTGGTAGGCTCGTACACCTTCACGCACAAATTAATTGTTTCCAAACAACTTCCAAAACACTTCAAGTGATACAAAAGTTTCTAGTTTCTTTCCAAAGTGCACCAAATTCTCAAGTACATATGAAGATCCACTCAGCAAGTTGTGGAAGTTTTGAAACTTGTTGGTAGGCCAAAGGTGCGCAGTGCCGTCACAAGTGAATATATTCATTATTCATCTCATCTTTTTCCTGTTGTCGATCCGTTCCTGTTGTTGGTCCGTTGGTCCGTTGGCTTTGATCTTTGCTGCCCTCATCAGTGTAGTGTATCCACTGAGAGAACAAGCTCAGGTTGGCTTTTGGGTGCACGAAGATGGAGTTAAAGTGAGGCCGAGTCTCTTCCGTCCAGGCCTTAACCCGCCCAGGAAGAGAATGGCTTATATGGCGCATATTTTCCAGAAAACTAGTGGAACTAGGCTGTGTCTTCGCACGCGCATTCTCCCCGGCCGGCCTCCAGGGCGACTTCACTGCCCCATAACGCTGAACACTCTCGGGAAGAGAAGCTTTCCTTGGATAAGTCAACTGTGAAAGAAAGTGTACTTTTTTCAGCAATTTATCGTGTATAGTGTTATGGTCATCGCAGTGAGTGTCGTCCTGGGTGTGAGGTTTGTAGAGGAAGCGTGCCTCTGATGTTTTGGAGTGCAGTGGGTGGTGAGCGACCGTTCACAGTCACCTGGGGATTCAGAGCCATCGTAAGATGAGGTGGGAGTCATCCTCGTCCTCGACGATGTGTCGAAACTCCTGCTGCATGTCCTCAGCGGCCATGGCGTTCCGCTCCTGCACATGGTCTCCACCATGTCCAGCAGCATGTTGATGTTGCTGAGAGACTCCACTCCTCCACACGAGCCTGCAACACGTGACACTATTATTGTTTGGCTGTGTTCTGGCCACACAACACTCACCCTGGCCTGTTCTGGCCACACAACACTCACCCTGGTCTGTTCTGGCCACACAACACTCACCCTGGTCTGTTCTGGCCACACAACACTCACCCTGGCCTGTTCTGGCCACACAACACTCACCCTGGTCTGTTCTGGCCACACAACACTCACCCTGGCCTGTTCTGGCCACACAACACTCATCCTGGTCTGTTCTGGCCACACAACACTCACCCTGGTCTGTTCTGGCCACACAACACTCACCCTGGCCTGTTCTGGCCACACAACACTCACCCTAGTCTGTTCTGGCCACACAACACTCATCCTGGCCTGTTCTGGCCACACAACACTCACCCTGGCCTGTTCTGGCCACACAACACTCACCCTGGCCTGTTCTGGCCACACAACACTCACCCTGGCCTGTTCTGGCCACACAACACTCACTCTGGTCTGTTCTGGCCACACAACACTCACCCTGGTCTGTTCTGGCCACACAACACTCACCCTGGCCTGTTCTGGCCACACAACACTCACCCTGGCCTGTTCTGGCCACAAAACACTCACTGGTCTTCTGGTCTTACAGGAGCTGGGACAGTGGTGACGGCCCTAGGGACACTGGGAGTTCAGTAACACATCGGAGACACTCACCTTACACCCGTTGTTGAGTCTTGAGTCAGACACAGCCCGTTGCAGGGTCTCCAACTGGCTGGTGCTGAAGGAGAAGGCTGAGGGAGCCGACGAGCCGCTGGACTTGACCTGCAGAGATGGCCTCCTAGATGCAGTGTTCTGGAACGTCCCGGTGACCTCCGCGTGTTCGCCTTCTGCTGCCCCGTTAGGGTGTAGTAGTTGGTCCCGTTCCTCAACTATGGTGATCACAGCCTGCAGGTCGTACACCTCACGTTAGTCACTGGACGCGACCGTCTCACACCAACCAAATGAAAACTTTTTAATCTTAAGAATAAATGCAACTGTCTAAGGGACATTTGGCCATCACAAAGCAGTTAACGAGTTATATCCAACCAAACTGATTCATACATAGTTTGTTAGTTCGTTGTGTTGGGGGGACAGGCAGCCAGTATTTATACATAGAGTACAGGCTTATAACGAGGTCCCCCCCCCCCCAGGGACGAATCACTGCCCCCCCCCCTCCCCAGGAAGCAACCTCACAGCATGCTAACTAACTCCCGGGTACCTATTTACTGCTAGGTGGACAGAGCCATTAAGTAATAGGAAATTGCGCCCAACCATTTCTATCCCACCCGGGATATGAACGCGCAAGCCATAGATCACTGAGAACTCTTTGACCCGGCCAGGATTCGAACCCATGCCGTCCAGGATCACCCCTAAACGTACACAGTACCGTGACCACTGCACCAATGATCGTCTATAAGGATTAGTCAGTCCTGGTGCTTATTAACTATATATATATATATATATATATATATATATATATATATATATATATATATATATATATATATATATATATATACACACCATAAAAAGGGGGGTGGTAGGAGAAGCGAACACCCTTATGTATTCAGAGTTAATGACAAGTTTTTCCCTGAATGCTCTGTGTTCCCTTCTCTGAGGCTGTGGGTCCCTATAATTGCACCAGAGGTGTACCCCCTATATATATATATATATATATATATATATATATATATATATATATATATATATATATATATATATATATATATATATATATATATATATATATATATATATATATATATATATATATATATATATATATATATATTAATATTACTGGTGACTTTTCCTGTGATGTGACCCAACCCCACAACGGTTATACCTAACTCGAGGGTACCTATTTACTGCTACGTGAATAGGCATATGAAATGAAAGGAAACAAGGCCAAACTGTTTCTATCCCTACCCAGGAATTGAACCCAGATCTCTTGATTGTGAGATGAGGACGTAGACCATTGCACTACATTGATTACTGAGATGGCCTGCTATAGATCGTCGAGGACGACGATGGTCTTCAGACACTGCGCAACAGGTTCTGCTAACTCAGTGAGAAAATGCGAGAGGTGATTCGTACGAGTGACAGAGAAGAGAAGCAGACAGAAGCAGACAGACACAGAGAGAAGCAGACAAGCAGAGGTGCCAGTACCCACCGCCTTGATGTGCTGCAGGTCGTTGTGGACATTCTCGTTGAGTCTGTTGGTCCTCCGCTTGAGCGCTGACGCCAACTTCCTCTCCACGTTGTGTACCTGTCATGGTAACGCTCATTAGTACATGTCATAATACAGGTGTACACTTAATATTATATGTGTACATGCCATAGTACAGGTGTACAGGTGTTGATACACACTGTATAACCCTTCATATAGTCTAGGGTACCTAAGCACGTTAGCACCAATATATAACGTAGGCTGTGAGCACATTAAGTGAAGTACACACTGACCTTCTCGGACCTGAGACCTCGCTGGATAAGGGTGACGATCATGTAGTCATAACCGAATCCCAGGAAGATCCACACCACTATCATGATCTTGTACGGCACCAGCCACAGCCTTCCGTCCTCCTGCAGACCTGAAATTTGTTACAGTCAGGGACCAGCAGGATATTATGACATCCAGGGCCACGATTCATCAAGTATTTATGTGTTTCCTTACGAAACCTGTATATCTTTCGTCAATCGTGGCGGATTTGTTGAAATTTATTGAACAATTTACGAGCTCCGAAGGTTGCACTTCCTTGGGTTGTGAAGTTTCCAAGCTCGTAAGCTTTAATAAATGTTTTAACACCATAAATGGTTGTATTTAATATTCCACATATAACAAGAGTCAGTCACACAGGATACTGGCGGCGCCAGACTGTCGGCCATGAATATTTTCTGTCACATCTTCCGAGTGTTAATTGTTCAGAGGTTGAGTGGAGGTCAGGTCGCATCAGGTGACCTCTCTCTCTCTCTGCTAAGTTGATAATTGCAGACGGGCGGCTGTGTTGTTTCCATCAAACAAGCCGCTATCTACGTGTGGTAGGAAGATAGCCAGAGGCTATCTTCTGGTAGACGGAGTTTAGCTCCCAGTTTCCCCTTAAATACCCGTGGAAATGTACAGAGATCCCAGCACACACATCATCACAGACCCGAGCATCTATGGTCCAGGGCACACCTGCACCATGTTGCACAGAGTCAAGGTTCGCCTCCGAGAGGATCTCGTTCTCACCACGGCTGAGCTCTTAGACAAGGTCTCTACCATCGGAAATGTCTCACCGGCTGACATCCTGGAGAACAGGGAAGGTGTTCACATACTCTTCTCCAGCGACAACGACCTGGAGAAGCTATTCGCCGCCTCCACCACGACCACCCTGGTAGACGCCGGCCTCACCCTCATTCCTCCACGACGCTATCTGGCGGACAGGACTGTATTTGCCAGACACATCAGCACATGGATCTCCGACCGCAGCGACGACGACCTCCTCGCCACCATCAATGTCCTGAACCCGACGTTGACCGCGGTAGTGGCCAAGACCAGTACCAACTTCGACAACACCCGCAGACCGACACTGAAGGTGACCTTCAGCACAGTCATCGCAGCGACCCACGCCACGGAACACGGACTTAATTACGCCGGAATCATGATTCCATCCACCCATGTGACCAAGTAAGATACGCAGACCTCCGCCAGTGCTTCAAGTGCTATTGGCACTCCCACTACACCAGGAAGTGCACCGAGCAAGTGCAGAAATGCAGTATCTGTGCCCAGCAGCACCAATACACTGCCTGTGTAAAGGTGCTCCCCATCCTCCCACCGACGCTGCCTACTCTGCAATGGCCCGCACACTGCAGTTTCACCTGACTCTCTCCACAGGCAGCAAGAAATAAAAAAGATGTCGGCAAACACCACCTCACCTCAGCCAGCCAACCCGCCTACGTCCGCTTTCGCGGCCTTGCCCAAGAACACACCTGGGGAAGCTGGTGCTTCCTCACCACCGCCTGGTCCCTCACCTCCGCAGCCCTCACTACCACCACCCAAGCCTGCAGTAACCACCAACACCCTACTGACGGTACTTCTACACCTCGCCGACAAATTGGCGGGCAACGACGTCAACCTATACGTCCACACAATCAACCGGCGGCTCACTGCAAATGGACTACCGACGGTAACGGTACCAGGTGACCGTCTCCCAGCTCCTCCACCTGCGGCATGCCCGCAACACGCCCCACAACCAGTCCGGTAACAGGGACGTCACCCACTCTGGCTGTTCCTGCCAACGAAGACATCACATCCGAAGATGACAGCGGACCACCCGAAACTCCCACAGCCAACACCAGGTGAGTATCCAGTCACCACCGACGTCGACGACGATGGTCTTGCGACCAACGACGACGATGACAAAAGTACTTGTCATGAGCTCTTCATTCCTCCCAGCGAGTTCATTGGCAACGCACACACTAGACGACAATTGGCCCACAAATGTAACAAGATAATCAGCCAGAACAAATACCCACACCCCATGTATGTCCACGCCAACACAATGAACTCCTACACTGACCTCACCATACTGAAGAAAGAATACCGCAACCCCATAATTCCACCCCAAATTCCCAGACAGACAAGTAGAATTCCTGAAAAAAAGACGACGATCCTGATGGTACCAAACTACCGAGGTTGTACTGGTCCAGTATAAAGCGTCGCTTTGCACGTTAAACTGCAACCTGGAGACTAAGCGTCCTGCAGGCCACGAAATGCGAGCCACCATGTAGACGCCATCCATCCACAGATCTCCAGTATCAGCTATTGGTACTGGTAATGGCTCCAAAGAGCCTCCACCTCTTGGTTATTCATGCCCGTGCCACCTCTTGGGTAGCCTAATCTTTATCAATCAATGTGTACAGAGATACACATAGATTCAGAGAGGGAGAGAGAGGAGGGAACCATAGCCCGTGCTTCTTGCCCCGCTCCTGTGCCAAGTAAGTTACGGGCTCACCATAGCCCGTGCTACTTGGAACTTGTTCCGAGTAGCTGAATCTATAACAACAACAACGAGAGAGAGGAGGCCTACACAAGCCTGTCCCAGGCTGGTGGGGACTGTGGGTCAGCCTCCATGCTAACCATCTTATAATGAGAGACGTCGTGAGTGAGTGTAAGGCTGACGTATATTTGGTGTTCTCCAATTTAAGTGTTGTGTAGTTTTCAGGGTCAGTCAGTCGTAGTTGCTCTCAACTTCTTGTATAGCTCAAATTCTGAATTATTGTTGACATTTGAACATAAAGTGAAATGGTTGAATTATGATACCCAAAAGAGTGAATATAGAATAATATCTAAGTGATTAACTTACTTTTTAAATTGTCTTTAATTCTGATCCCTAGATCTTGGGTAGTGAAAGCTAGAGTGGAGAACACTCGGAAGTGTATTGGCTACAGATTATGTCTTACAGATTCTTGAGTATATGATTAACATGCTTACAGTTGTTACGTGATGACAGCAGATAATATTGTGGTACACACAAGTTCCATTCCTTGTCTTATGAATAACTCTTGAATGGATAGTGACAGCACTTTCTACCTCTTTCCTTCATCACTTTCCTTCCCCCTCTCATGTTCTCCCATTCTCAACTTTCCCTTCCTCCTGACCACTCTTCCCCACTCCTCCCTTCCACCTCTCTACCTCCCTCACCCTATGAATTTTCTCCCTTTCTTTCTCCAATTTCTGTTTCGTTACAATGTAAACAAAGCCGTCATGATCGAGGAATGATGTACAGGTTTCGTAAGTGGACACATACATGCTTTGATGAATCCTGGTGGTGTGGTTCGTCAGTTACCAGGTGCCACATTCACGAAGCAGTTACGCCAGCACTTACGAACATGTACATCTTTCCTCAATCTTTGACGGCTTTGGTTACATTTATTAAACAGTTTACAAGCATGAAAACTTGCCAATCAACTGTTGTTATTGTTATAAACAGCCTCCTGGTGCTTCGGAGCTCATTAACTGTTTAATAATTGTAAACAAAGCCGCCAAAGATTGAGAAAAGATGTACAGGTTCGTAAGTGCTTGTGTAACTGCTTCGTGAATCTGGCCCCAGCTCCCCGAGAGAGAGAGTATTATCTTGAACGCTCGGTAAAGACAGTGTAAGGTAATACATATGAGCTTGAAGACATCTCACAGTGATACTGTGTGTGTGTGTGTGTGTGTGTGTGTGTGTGTGTGTGTACTCACCTAGTTGTACTCACCTAGTTGTGCTTGCGGGGGTTGAGCTCTGGCTCTTTGGTCCCGCCTCTCAACCGTCAATCAACAGGTGTACAGTTTCCTGAGCCTAATGGGCTCTATCATATCTACACTTGAAACTGTGTATGGAGTCAGCCTCCACCACATCGCTTCCTAATGCATTCCATTGTCAACCACTCTGACACTAAAAAGTTCTTTCTAATATGTTGACCAGACCACACACTAGAAGTTGAAGGGACGACGACGTTTCGGTCCGTCCTGGACCATTCTCAAGTCGCTTGTGATGAGGAGGTAGAGAACGGGTAATAAAAGCCAATAATACTTCAGCCACGTTATTGTGACTCATCGCCTTCTTTCTAATATCTCTGTGGCTCATTTGGGCACTCAGCTTCCACCTGTGTCCCCTAGTGCGTGTGCCCCTTGTGTTAAACAGCCTGTCTTTATCAACCCTGTCGATTCCCCTGAGAATCTTGAATGTGGTGATCATGTCCCCCCTAACTCTTCTGTCTTCCAACGAAGTGAGGTTTAATTCCTGCAGTCGCTCCTCGTAGCTCATACCTCTCAGCTCGGGTACTAGTCTGGTGGCAAACCTTTGAACCTTTTCCAGTTTAGTCTTATGCTTGACTAGATAGGGACTCCATGCTGGAGCCGCATACTCCAGGATTGGTCTGACATATGTGGTATATAATGTTCTGAAAGATTCCTTACACAAGTTTCTAAAGGCCGTTCTTATGTTAGCCAACCTGGCATATGCTGCTGATGTTATCCTCTTGATATGAGCTTCAGGGGACAGGTCTGGCGTGATATCAACCCCCAGGTCTTTCTCTCTCTCTGACTCTTGAAGTATTTCATCTCCCAAATGATACCTTGTATCTGGTCTCCTGCTTCCTACCCCTATCTTCATTACATTACATTTGCTTGGGTTAAACTCTAACAGCCATTTGTTCGACCATTCCTGCAGCTTGTCCAGGTCTTCTTGAAGTCTCAAGCTGTCCTCCTCTGTCTTAATCCTTCTCATAATTTTGGCGTCGTCAGCAAACATTGAGAGGAATGAGTCTATACCCTCTGGGAGATCATTTACGTATATCAGAAACAGGATAGGTCCAAGTACAGAGCCCTGTGGGACTCCACTGGTGACTTCACGCCAGTCTGAGGTCTCACCCCTCACTGTAACTCTCTGCTTCCTATTGCTTAGGTACTCCCTTATCCACTGGAGCGCCCTACCTGTTACTCCTGCCTGTTTCTCCAGCTTATGCATCAACCTTTTATGGGGTACTGTGTCAAAGGCTTTCCGACAGTCCAAAAAAATGCAGTCCGCCCACCCTTCTCTTTCTTGCTTAATTCTTGTCACCTGATCGTAGAATTCTATCAAGCCTGTAAGGCAAGATTTACCCTCCCTGAACCCATGTTGATGGGTTGTCACGAAGTCTCTTCTCTCCAGATGTGTTACTAGGTTTTTTCTCACAATCTTCTCCATCACCTTGCATGGTATACAAGTTAAGGACACTGGCCTGTAGTTCAGTGCCTCTTGTCTGTCACCCTTTTTGTATATTGGTACTACATTAGCAGTCTTCCATATTTCTGGTAGGTCCCCCGTTTCCAGTGACTTACTATACACTATGGAGAGTGGTAAGCAAAGTGCTCCTGCACACTCTTTCAATACCCATGGCGAGATTCCATCCGGCCCAACAGCTTTTCTCACATCCAGCTCCAATAGGTGCTTTTTGACCTCATCTCTTGTAATTTCGAACCTATCCAAGGTCACCTGGTTTGCTGCCACCTCTCCCAGCGCCGTGATATCTCCCTGTTCTATTGTAAAGACCTCCTGGAACCTTTTGTTGAGTTCTTCACACACCTCTTTGTCATTCTCTGTGTACCTGTCCTCGCCCACCCTAAGTTTAATCACCTGTTCCTTCACTGTTGTCTTCCTCCTGATGTGACTGTGTAGTAGCTTTGGTTCAGTCTTGGCTTTGTTAGCTATATCATTTTCATACCTTTTCTCAGCTGCTCTTCTCACACTGACATACTCGTTCCTGGTTCTCTGGTATCTCTCTCTACTTTCTGGTGTTCTGTTATTACGGAAGTTCCTCCATGCCCTTTTGTTCAGCTCCTTTGCTTTCATACATTCCCTATTAAACCACGGATTCTTCCTTTGCTTCTCTGTTTTTTCCTGTTGGGCTGGGACAAACCTGCTTACAGCCTCCTGACATTTTTGGGTGACATAGTCCATCATGTCTTGTACGGACTTGGTTCCGAGTTCTGTGTCCCAATGTATATCCCATAGGAATTTATTCATCTCCTCATAGTTTCCCTTTCTGTACGCCAGCCCTTTGGTTCCCAGTTCTTTTTTGGGGGTGATAATTCCTAGCTCAACCAGGTACTCAAAGCTCAATACACTATGATCACTCATTCCCAAGGGAATGTGTGTGTGTGTGTGTGTGTGTGTGTGTGTGTGTGTGTGTGTGTGTGTGTGTGTGTGTGTGTGTGTGTGTGTGTGTGTGTGTGTGTGTGTGTGTGTGTGTGTGTGTGTGTGTGTGTGTACTCACCTAGTTGTGCTTGCGGGGGTTGAGCTCTGGCTCTTTGGTCCCGCCTCTCAACCGTCAATCAACAGGTGTACAGTTTCCTGAGCCTATGGGCTCTATCATATCTACACTTGAAACTGTGTATGGAGTCAGCCTCCACCACATCGCTTCCTAATGCATTCCATTTGTCAACCACTCTGACACTAAAAAAGTTCTTTCTAATATCTCTGTGGCTCATTTGGGCACTCAGTTTCCACCTGTGTCCCCTAGTGCGTGTGCCCCTTGTGTTAAACAGCCTGTCTTTATCAACCCTGTCGATTCCCCTGAGAATCTTGAATGTGGTGATCATGTCCCCCCTAACTCTTCTGTCTTCCAACGAAGTGAGGTTTAATTCCCGCAGTCTCTCCTCGTAGCTCATACCTCTCAGCTCGGGTACTAGTCTGGTGGCAAACCTTTGAACCTTTTCCAGTTTAGTCTTATGCTTGACTAGATAGGGACTCCATGCTGGAGCCGCATACTCCAGGATTGGTCTGACATATGTGGTATATAATGTTCTGAAAGATTCCTTACACAAGTTTCTAAAGGCCGTTCTTATGTTAGCCAACCTGGCATATGCTGCTGATGTTATCCTCTTGATATGAGCTTCAGGGGACAGGTCTGGCGTGATATCAACCCCCAGGTCTTTCTCTCTCTCTGACTCTTGAAGTATTTCATCTCCCAAATGATACCTTGTATCTGGTCTCCTGCTTCCTACCCCTATCTTCATTACATTACATTTGCTTGGGTTAAACTCTAACAGCCATTTGTTCGACCATTCCTGCAGCTTGTCCAGGTCTTCTTGAAGCCTCAAGCTGTCCTCCTCTGTCTTAATCCTTCTCATAATTTTGGCGTCGTCAGCAAACATGAGAGGAATGAGTCTATACCCTCTGGGAGATCATTTACGTATATCAGAAACAGGATAGGCCAAGTACAGAGCCCTGTGGGACTCCACTGGTGACTTCACGCCAATCTGAGGTCTCACCCCCNAAGAAGAACTCTGTAGGGTAAAGCAGGTCCTAGTCAACAACGGCTTCTCTAGCGGTTATGTTGAAGACGTCATAAAAAGAAAGGTGAAACGCCATGCAACCTCTGAAGAGTCAACTAACACAACACCTATACCCCCTATTAGATTGTTTTACAGGAACTTCTTTACGATGGCTCATAAAACGGAGGAAAGGGTCCTGAAAGATATTATTAATAAAAACGTCATCCCTACAGACAAAAATAAGAAATACAACTGACAATTTACTACAAAAACAAAAAAACGGCCAACCCACTCATGAGAAACTCCCCAGACACCGAACAGAACGCCTTGAAGGAGACCAACGTCGTCTATGACTTCACATGTCCACTTGGGAACTGTAAGCCCCAAAGATCTCAGTATATAGGCAAGACAGCAATGTCTCTTTCCAGGCGATTAACAATGCATAAGCAACAGGGCTCCATGAAGGAACATATAATTTCTTCTCACAACCAGACCAACACCAGAAAAATCTTGACAAGCAACACAGAAATCATAGATAGATACAGCGATAGCTGGAGAATCAATATCAGCGAGGCACTTCACATCAAAAACTCAACACCAGCAATCAACAGCCAATTAATGGACAACTATGTTTTACCCATTTCAAGACCCTGAACCAACATAGAAGCAGCAAGAGAAGTGTGGGCCATAGGCCTTCTGCAGTTACTTCCATTCTTATGTTTTCATATACATTGATTCGTGTTCTGTCACCTCACCCAAAACTTTTGTGCCATAACACCTCACCCAAAACGAGTATAAGTATAATGCATGTTATGTCTCTAACTTCCTTGTCCAGCAGCTGGACGCCCTCATGAAGACTGTGAAGCAGTATCCTCCCCCGCGATAACAGCTCGATGATTAAATGCAATCTCAGAATAATGAAAAGAATTACGGAGAAAAAAAAATTGTACCACTTACGGGCTATTCATGCCCGTGCCACCTCTTGGGTGGCTTAATCTTTATCAATCATCATCAATCATGTCTCTAACTAGTCTTTGAAAATGTAAGAAGCTTACAAAACGCGTTCAAGCGTCAGACCAAAAATAAAAATGTAACAAATAAATTTTGGAGAGTTAATTTTTCAATTACCCTCGACAGTGAAGAAAAACGTAAGGATTATGGAGAAGATTCGTGTTAGAATTATTAATGTTACCTTTTCGGTCATATTCAACAACATATGTTTTCAAGAAAGACTGCTACCAAAATACACTAATATATATAACAATGCTAATATATATATATATATATATATATATATATATATATATATATATATATATATATATATATATATATATATATATATATATATATATATATATATATATATATATATATATATATATATATATATTTTGGTAGCAGTCTTTCCTGTAGACATATATTATTAAATATGACCGAAAAAGTAAGATTAATAATTCTGACACGAATTTTCTCAATATTTCTTATATTCTTTTTCACTGTTGATGGTAACTGAAAAATCAATTCTCCAAAGTTCATTTTTATTTCTAGTCTGACGCGACACTTGAGCGCGTTTCGTAAAACTTATTACATTTTCAAAGACTTTAGTTTACACACACACAACAACTATAACTGAACAGAGTTTAAACAGCTTTTCTTTTTTATACCTGCATTTGGATGAGGTGACATGTTACAATGGTTTGGGATGAGGTGAAAACAAACTTTCAACACAACACAGAACACGAAACAATGGGTATAAGCTAAAGGGAAGAATAGATCTGTAACTGCAGAAGGCCTATTGGCCCATATTTCTTGATGCTTCTATATTGGAGCGGAGTCTTGAAGTGGGTAGAATGTAATTGTGTGTTAATTGGCTGTTGATTGCTGGTGTTGACTTCTTAATGTGTAGTGCCTCGCAGATATCTAGCCGCCTGCTATCGTTGTATCTATCGATGATTTCCGTGTTTTATGTTAAGACTTCTCTGGTGATGGTCTGGTTGTGGGAAGAGATTATATGTTCCTTGATAGAGCCCTGTTGCTTATGCATCGTTAATCGCCTGGAAAGAGATGTTGTTGTCTTGCCTATATACTGAGTTCTTTGGGGCTTACAGTCCCCAAGTGGGCATTTGAAGGCATAGACGACATTGGTCTCTTTCAAAGCATTCTGCTTTGTGTCTGGAGAGTTTCTCATGAGTAGGTTGGCAGTTTTCCTGGTTTTATAGTAAATCGTCAATTGTATCTTCTGATTTTTGTCTGTAGGGATAACGTTTCTATTAACAATATCTTTCAGGACCCTTTCCTCCGTTTTATGGGCTGTGGAAAAGAAGTTCCTGTAAAATAGTCTAATAGGGGGTACAGGTGTTGTGTTAGTTGTCTCTTCAGAGGTTGCATGGCGTTTCACCTTCCTTCTTATGATGTCTTCAACGAAACCATTGGAGAAGCCGTTATTGACTAAGACCTGCCTTATCCTACAGAGTTCTTCATCGACTTGCTTCCATTCTGAGCTGTGGCTGAGGGCACGGTCGACATAAGCATTAACAACACTCCTCTTGTACCTGTCTGGGCAGTCACTGTTGGCATTGAGGCACATTCCTATGTTTGTTTCCTTAGTGTAAACTGCAGTGTGGAAAACTCCGCTCCTTTCCATGACTGTTACATCTACCCTTTCTAGATGTAACAATCATGGAAAGGAGCGGAGTTTTGGCGAGGAATAGTGATGGGTCGTATCGTATTTGTACGGACTATCGAAAGGTAAACGACATCACTGTATCAGACTCCCGTCCCATGCCCCTCGTGAGTGACTGTATCGACCAGGTGGGAAACGCCAGGTACGTTTCGAAGGTCGACCTGTTAAAGGGATATTACCAGATACCATTGACTCTAAGAGTGAGAAAGATGTCTGCTTCCGTCACGCAGGATGGGCTATAAGAGTACAAAGTGCTTCCATTCGGCATGAAAAACAGCGGAAGTTGTTTCCAAAGCATAATGAACGAGGTGCTGCGAGGAGCCGAAGGATGCACGGTCTACCTGGACGACATTGTGATGTACACCAACAGCTGGGAAACACATTTGACTCAAGGAGTTATTCAGCAGGTTAGAGGAGACAAATCTGACGATCAATTTAGAGAAAAGCTAGCTTGGAGAAGCTCATTTCTCACTAGAGACGGTCTTTTGTGTTAATAACTTCTTAGTTTACTGCTGGCGTTCTAATTTAACCATTTCGCAGGTAAAATTTAGGAGGAAGAAGAGAGTACCTACAAACATTATTTCGACCCTAGTGTCCTGACGCCATAATATTCTAGAACCTTGGAGGTGGCTTCTCTTGATCAAGACGGGTATATGAATGCAGTACTAATTAGCCTGATGCTTCATCCATAACAGACGGATTTCTTGAGTCTGGAGTCAGGCCGTTCCTACGTTTAAGCTAAGGCCTTAAATTCTTCGTACTAATAGGTAGATTAACCAGTAGAAGTAGTAGTAGTAGTTTATCGTTATTCAATTTATATTGATATAGACTATATACATATATAAATAACCCCACAAATATGTGCAGAGGGTAAACCAAGTAGGAGATAAATTTAATACAGTCCACTTAATCATACAGTCTGCTCAAATCAATAAATAAATACAATAACTACCTGCTGGGAAAATCCCAACATGTCTAACCAAAGTGGGAACTGCACAGACATGTCAGCCAGACATGAGCAAAAATTATCACTAAAAAGAGGTGTCAAACCTCAAAACATAACACTAGAAAAGATTGAATAGTCGTAAATAAGTGTTCATGTGAACTGTTGTAATTTGTGTACAATGTTACTGTTGCTGTTGCTTAGACGTCTGCGTTGCTGTTTAAAATGTAGTTTATTGTCTTTTTGTTAAAGTACTTCATTAGTGGGCATTCATGAATGTGGCTAGTCGCTAAACCATTTGTATGCACATTGTATGTTTCTAAGTTTAATTAATACAAATATTCTGCCATAATTTTTATTAAATTACTTCAAATTAATTGTGGTGTGTGGCCGTCATGACAACACAAATGTGGCCCATATGGCCCACGAGGGACCCTCAGTTTGACATGCCTGGTTGATGCCTTCACATGCCTACTTGGGGACTGTCAGTCCCACCGACCTCAGCACTGGCAGGACAGCACCATCACTTCCAAGGCGCCTAACAATGCACAAACAACAAGGTTCTAAAAAGGAACATGTAGTCTCTACACATAACCAGAGATATCCTGACAAACAACATCTAAATAGTCAACAGATATGGCTACAATAGAAGACTGGACGTTGGCGAGGCATTATACATCAACAGCCAGACAACACCAAGTTACACTCTGCCACCGAAACATTCAACATACAGCCCCAGCCATCGTGGGAAAATAGAGGATTGGTAAGGTGCAATGATTGATTGATTAATAAAGATTAAGCCAGCCTAAAGGTGGCATGGATATGAATAGTCCGTAAGTGGAGGCTCTTTCGAACCATCACCGGTACCAATAGCTAATACTAGAGAGCTGTGGATGGATGGAGGGTCTTCATGGTGGATTTTAACTTCGGTGGGCTGGCTGTACCAGTAATGGAGCGGGTTGGATTAGTGTATACCTCTAGGTCTTCCGATTTTTCTTTGGCTGAGACTTGCTGCGAGTGGACATGGCTGTGATGTTGGAGTTTGGTGAGGTGGCTTCCATGAGGTCTTGTACCGAGTAGGTGGGCTGGTATTTGTGCTGCGGCGGTGGGGATCCTACTTAGATTTCCTCGTCTGGGGAGTCCGTACCATCCGTAGTTGGTGGTTTTGTCTTTGGTCTCGCATCCTCAGGTAGGTTCAGGTGTCGTTGATTAGTGGTAGAAGCTATTTCATGAGCGTTAGTGGTGCTGTTAGTAGTTGTAGACAGCACATTTGCTGCGTGTCTGCTGAGATGGTGATAGTAGGAGTGTTGGGAGCTGGAGAGAGAAATACTTATGTTTGTGCCGCCCGGGTCTTGGACGGTTCTGGAGTCTGTGTTAAGATTGACCTCGTAGTCGTCCTGGTGGTAGTCTCCGGAGTGGTAGTGGAGGCAGTGAGACTTGTGTCCGGGGTGATGATGGGGTCCATGCAGGCCATTGGCTAGGTACAGCGTGTTGCGTTCCTTGACGAATCGTTGATTGTCTTGTCCAGCAAGCCTCTCCGCTAGTAGAATAAGACCAGGGATAATGGCTGCACGTGATGCAAGGGACTGTGAGGGTGCTGGTTGGTTTTTAGGCCCCCAGTGTGAAGGCCGGGTGGCCTGTTGGGAGGAGCCACTGTTTGGTAGGACTGGGAAGTCTTCTGGTAGGTTGGTGGGAGCTGAGGTGCTGGGTTTGGTGCCGGTGGCTCCGGCGGCAGAAGTAGAAGGTTTGACTTTATTGGATTCAGCCTGGATCCTTATGATTTCCTGTCTACGAGGGCAGCGGTGGGAAACTGCAGGGAGATCGCCGATGCAGAACAGGCAGCAATGGATTTTTGACTTGCAAATGTAGTAATGATGCCCCAAGGTGCAAAAGCTGCACTTCAGGACTGGGTGCTGATACTTGGTGGAGGTGCAGTGGACCAATTGGCCCATAAGTAGTGTTTCCCCTTCACCTGACCCCGGCTGATATTCCCGCCTGCTTCAAACTTGTGTCCCTTACGAGCTACTCAGGCTCGTGCCATCTCTTTGGTGGCTTAATCTTCATCGTCAATCACTTGTGTCCACTTGAGTTCTGCATTTGATAACGTTGATAAGGGCCGATTGTCGACGGATAAACAAAATGGTATAAGCAGATGTTTGAGGATCCCAAGGAGTCCCTCAGGGAGGCAAGCACCACCCCCCCACCCCACACAGAGAAGTCGCGGCACAAACGCGATGGCCCCATATAAACTCGTGCCCAGAAAGGTAAACGCTCCATTCACACTGCTATCCGCTGACGGTGTGGACACAATGCGATCAAAACGTCTAAAGGTTAGAGCTACCCCCCCTCCCCCTTGACGATCATTCTTTCTGGAAAAGCGATATTATAAAGGTCATGAAGGACGTTATCTACACCACACCCGCTGACATTAGTCAGGAAGGTGATGATATCGTGCTCTTCTTTTCATGTGAGGAAGAACTAAAAAAATACTAAACCAACGATCCCATACTTTGCAAGGATTACCACCTACATCCTCACTTCCCACGTCAGTTCCTGGCCGGAAGAACTGTTTTTACTAGCAGGACCAGCCAGTGGATTGCTGACCGACCGCAACATAAGATCAAGGACAATATCGGGGATAAAAATTCGAACCTGGGTGTATTTAATCTAAGAGTTCTGCAGCACCGACAAATCATCAATAAAGATTACTTTCACCACCATCGCTGTGGCCACCCAGGCTGCCACACAAGGTTTCTACTGCTTTGGCTTACAAATACAACCCCGCCAAGTAAAAAGGAACGATACCATGAGATCCAGCAGTGCTTCAGGTGCTACGAGTTCTCCCAGCCCACCAACAAGTGTCAGCACCCTGTCCAGAAGTGCAGCCTGTGCACATTGGACCATCACTACTCCATATGCAAGGCAACAACCCATCGCTGCTTGCTCTAGGATGGCAATCACCCCGCAATTTTCCACCGGTGCCCCCACAGACAGGAAAACATCAAGGCCCAGGTTGAAACCAAGAGAAACAGCCCTTCTACCTCCGCGACCAGAGCCCCGGGTGCTCAACCCACCACCTCAGCGCCCACCAACCGACCAGAAGACTTTCTAGTCTTACCAAAGAGTGGCTCCTCCCAGGTGACCCAGCCTTCACAATGGGGATCCAAGGCCCCACAGACTCCTTCAAAGCCCCCTACATCACGTGCAGGCATTATCCCTGGTCTTATTAGACTAGCAGAGAGGCTTGCCGGACCAGACAACCACCGTTTTGTCAGTGAATTGAAAACATTATACCAAGCGAATGGCCTGGACCCCATCATAGCCCCTAGCGCAAGCCTCACTGCCTCCACTACCACTCCAGATACTACCACCAGGACGACCACGAGGTCGATTTCAACACAGACTCCAGAACCACCCAAGACCCGGGCGGCACACAGATATTTCCTTCTCCAGCTCCCAACACTCCTACCATTACCATCTCAGCAGCCGCATTAGCAGACGTGCTGTCTACAAGTGCTAACAGCACCACCAACACTCTTGAAATAGCTTCTACCACCAATGCACTACACCTGAGCCTACCTCAGGCTGCTTGGCGAAAGATGAAAACACCACTATGGAGGTTACGACTCCTCAGACGAGGAAATCTTAGTAGAGTTCCACCGCCGTACCACAAATACGACACCTACTCGGTACAGACCTCCTCATGGAGGCCACCTCACCAAACTCCAACGACATCACAGCTCAACCAAAGAAAAAATGGAAGACCTAGAGGTCTACACTAACCCCACCAGCTCCATAACTGGTATTGCCAGCCCCCCCATGGCTGAAAACCACCATGGAGACCCCTATTCACTCCCAGATCTCTAGTATCAGCTACTGGCATAGATAATGGCTCCAAAGAACCTCCACTTACGGGCTCACCATAGCCATGCTACTTGGAACTTTTTGTTCTGAGTATATCTGAAACAACAACAACTAGGTAAACGTCTCCCAGTGGACCCGCTGAAGAGCAGGAGCCACTGCCCACCACGCCCCTGGCACACCAAGACCAGGCATTTCTCACCTTAATTCCCTGTGGTCCCAGGCAATAAGTGCGCCAGGCGTCGTAAAAAGTGCGTCAGGGCCGTTGAAAATGAATGCTTGACGGCAGTATAGACACGCAATGGGTCAAATCTAGTCACGTGTTCCTGCGGCTCCCAGGGGAGCAGGTGCCCACACGTCCGCTCGTCGTCAAAAGTGAAGCAGGAGTACTCTACTGGAATGTGCAGAGTTTTTATTGTTTTCTGCCCATGGAACGTCTCACACTACCGATGACAACCCCAGCCTCAGGCTAGGCTGTCTAACGGAGGCCGAACTCAAAGACCCATTCATAAACTTTAATGTACTGTATGTTCAAAAATTGGTGCTTTCTTAAATGTAAGTAAGTAATTATCAAAAGAAGGCACCAAACTGGGAAGGCTATGTAGCACCATCAAATGTGCGGAATAATCAGAGGGCGCTAAATATCACCAGGATGCCAATACGAGAACAGAAACGCATAAGACGAATGATATCAAAAGTATCCGATTCACCAAGATTCTATCGAGGGACAATAGACCGCGAGGGACGGTCGGAAAACAAGACACACGCTCGTCCTGGAAGTCAGGACATTCAACAAGAATATGCACGACTGTAAGAGGAACAATGCAATTTGGACAATAAGGAGCAGGGCGGCGCTCCATTAAGTGACCATGAGTTAAACGTGTATGGCCAATATGTAACCTAGCCAGAGCCGTTTCCCACCGTCGGTTACGGTGGTAGGAGGAAGGCCACAGGGACACACGAGCCATAAGAGTACGCAGTTTGTTACCAATAACAGAAGACCAACAACCCTGCCAACGGGCAAGGATGGAGGAATGAATTACTGGGTACAAGTCGGAATAAGGAATACCTTTACGGGAGATTGGACAAGTGCGGATAGCTTCCTTAGCGGAAACATACACACGCTCATTTAAAGAGACTCGAACATGGCTGGGAACCCAGCAAAACTCTACCGACTTAAAGTTACTGGAAATAAGAAACAGCCAATGTTGAATCTCGATGACCACCGGGTGGACCGGATTAAAGGACCCCAAAGCCATGAGGGCACTACGAGAGTTAACTACCACCACAAAGGAGGATTGACAACGAGAAAGCAGGAGACTAAGAGCATAGAGAATAGCATAAAGTTCTGCTGTGAAGATACTAGCCTCCAGAGGAAGGCGACACATATAAGTGTGGTCAGGAAAAACAACAGAGAAGCCCACACTGTCAGCAGAAAAAAAATATTATGTATATGAATTATGTATATAGACGTATAGGTGCATGCGTAAAGTGTTTTACATCCATAAACAGGGGTTTTGGCGGATGCATTAACGAGCATTTCCCATTGTTTATGAAGACAGGATGGTTGATGCCTCAGAAAGTATGTAGTCACTCTCCATCTATGTTATAACTCTATAAACACACTTAACCTAATCTGACCGACTCTGAGCTAACCTGGCGACAATAAGAGATCAAATACTGTTGTGTGGTGTGTGTAATGTGTGACGTCACTTCGACGTCCTAACTTTTATATACAAAATACTTTTGTTGCTTTGTGTGAACTGTTAAACTGAAGCCTAGTCCCAAGTACTGAAGCAGCCTCGTACATTGGAGTGCTTCAGCATCTCGAAGTGTGTTTTTGAGTCCATTGAGCTCAACACACACATTCAGAACCAAAGGAACAGAAATACATTTCTTTTACTGAATGCAGAACACTGTCAAAGTTTGCCGTATGTTTTGTTGGTAGGCTCGTACACCTTCACGCACAAATTAATTGTTTCCAAACAACTTCCAAAACACTTCAAGTGATACAAAAGTTTCTAGTTTCTTTCCAAAGTGCACCAAATTCTCAAGTACATATGAAGATCCACTCAGCAAGTTGTGGAAGTTTTGAAACTTGTTGGTAGGCCAAAGGTGCGCAGTGCCGTCACAAGTGAATATATTCATTATTCATCTCATCTTTTTCCTGTTGTCGATCCGTTCCTGTTGTTGGTCCGTTGGTCCGTTGGCCTTTGATCTTTGCTGCCCTCATCAGTGTAGTGTATCCACTGAGAGAACAAGCTCAGGTTGGCTTTTGGGTGCACGAAGATGGAGTTAAAGTGAGGCCGAGTCTCTTCCGTCCAGGCCTTAACCCGCCCAGGAAGAGAATGGCTTATATGGCGCATATTTTCCAGAAAACTAGTGGAACTCTGTGCCTTCACACGCGCATTCTCCCCGGCCGGCCTCCAGGCCGACTTCACTGCCCCATAACGCTGAACACTCTCGGGAAGAGAAGCTTTCCTTGGATAAGTCAACTGTGAAAGAAAGTGTACTTTTTTCAGCAATTTATCGTGTATAGTGTTATGGTCATCGCAGTGAGTGTCGTCCTGGGTGTGAGGTTTGTAGAGGAAGCGTGCCTCTGATGTTTTTGGAGTGCAGTGGGTGGAGAGCGACCGTTCACAGTCACCTGGGGATTCAGAGCCATCGTCAGATGAGGTGGAGTCATCCTCGTCCTCGACGATGTGTCGAAACTCCTGCTGCATGTCCTCAGCGGCCATGGCGTTCCGCTCCTGCACCATGGTCTCCACCATGTCCAGCAGCATGTTGATGTTGCTGAGAGACTCCAACTCCTCCACACGAGCCTGCAACACGTGACACTAATATTGTTTGGCTGTGTTCTGGCCACACAACACACACCCTGGCCTGTTCTGGCCAGACAACACTCACCCTGGTCTGTTCTGGCCAGACAACACTCACCCTGGCCTGTTCTGGCCACACAACACTCACCCTGGCCTGTTCTGGCCACACAACACTCACCCTGGCCTGTTCTGGCCAGACAACACTCACCCTGGCCTGTTCTGGCCACACAACACTCATCCTGGTCTGTTCTGGCCACACAACACTCGCCCTGGCCTGTTCTGGCCACACAACACTCACCCTGACCTGTTCTGGCCACACAACACTCACCCTGACCTGTTCTGGCCAGACAACACTCACCCTGACCTGTTCTGGCCAGACAACACTCACCCTGGCCTGTTCTGGCCACACAACACTCACCCTGGCCTGTTCTGGCCAGACAACACTCACCCTGGTCTGTTCTGGCCACACAACACTCACCCTGACCTGTTCTGGCCACACAACACTCACCCTGGCCTGTTCTGGCCACACAACACTCACCCTGGCCTGTTCTGGCCAGACAACACTCACCCTGACCTGTTCTGGCCACACAACACTCACCCTGACCTGTTCTGGCCAGACAACACTCACCCTGGCCTGTTCTGGCCACACAACACTCACCCTGACCTGTTCTGGCCACACAACACTCACCCTGACCTGTTCTGGCCACACAACACTCACCCTGGCCTGTTCTGGCCACACAACACTCACCCTGACCTGTTCTGGCCACACAACACTCACCCTGACCTGTTCTGGCCAGACAACACTCACCCTGGCCTGTTCTGGCCACACAACACTCACCCTGGCCTGTTCTGGCCAGACAACACTCACCCTGGTCTGTTCTGGCCACACAACACTCACCCTGACCTGTTCTGGCCACACAACACTCACCCTGGCCTGTTCTGGCCACACAACACTCACCCTGGCCTGTTCTGGCCAGACAACACTCACCCTGACCTGTTCTGGCCACACAACACTCACCCTGACCTGTTCTGGCCAGACAACACTCACCCTGACCTGTTCTGGCCACACAACACTCACCCTGGCCTGTTCTGGCCAGACAACACTCACCCTGACCTGTTCTGGCCACACAACACTCACCCTGACCTGTTCTGGCCACACAACACTCACCCTGACCTGTTCTGGCCACACAACACTCACCCTGGCCTGTTCTGGCCACACAACACTCACCCTGGTCTGTTCTGGCCACACAACACTCACCCTGACCTGTTCTGGCCACACAACACTCACCCTGACCTGTTCTGGCCACACAACACTCACCCTGACCTGTTCTGGCCACACAACACTCACCCTGGTCTGTTCTGGCCACACAACACTCACCCTGGCCTGTTCTGGCCACACAACACTCACCCTGGCCTGTTCTGGCCACACAACACTCACCCTGGCCTGTTCTGGCCAGACAACACTCACCCTGGTCTGTTCTGGCCACACAACACTCACCCTGGTCTGTTCTGGCCACACAACACTCACCCTGACCTGTTCTGGCCACACAACACTCACCCTGGCCTGTTCTGGCCACACAACACTCACCCTGGCCTGTTCTGGCCAGACAACACTCACCCTGGCCTGTTCTGGCCAGACAACACTCACCCTGGTCTGTTCTGGCCACACAACACTCACCCTGACCTGTTCTGGCCACACAACACTCACCCTGACCTGTTCTGGCCACACAACACTCATCCTGGTCTGTTCTGGCCACACAACACTCACACTGGTCTGTTCTGGCCACACAACACTCACCCTGACCTGTTCTGGCCACACAACACTCACCCTGGCCTGTTCTGGCCACACAACACTCACCCTGGCCTGTTCTGGCCACACAACACTCACCCTGGCCTGTTCTGGCCAGACAACACTCACCCTGGCCTGTTCTGGCCAGACAACACTCACCCTGGTCTGTTCTGGCCACACAATACTCACCCTGACCTGTTCTGGCCAGACAACACTCACCCTGGTCTGTTCTGGCCAGACAACACTCACCCTGGTCTGTTCTGGCCACACAACACTCACCCTGGCCTGTTCTGGCCACACAACACTCGCCCTGGCCTGTTCTGGCCACACAACACTCACTCTGGTCTGTTCTGGCCACACAACACTCACCCTGGTCTGTTCTGGCCACACAACACTCACCCTGGCCTGTTCTGGCCACACAACACTCACCCTGGCCTGTTCTGGCCACAAAACACTCACTGGTCTTCTGGTCTTACAGGAGCTGGGACAGTGGTGACGGCCCTAGGGACACTGGGAGTTCAGTAACACATCGGAGACACTCACCTTACACCCGTTGTTGAGTCTTGAGTCAGACACAGCCCGTTGCAGGGTCTCCAACTGGCTGGTGCTGAAGGAGAAGGCTGAGGGAGCCGACGAGCCGCTGGACTTGACCTGCAGAGATGGCCTCCTAGATGCAGTGTTCTGGAACGTCCCGGTGACCTCCGCGTGTTCGCCTTCTGCTGCCCCGTTAGGGTTAGTAGTTGGTCCCGTTCCTCAACTATGGTGATCACAGCCTGCAGGTCGTACACCTCACGTTAGTCACTGGACGCGACCGTCTCACACCAACCAAATGAACACTTTTTAATCTTAAGAATAAATGCAACTGTCTAAGGGACATTTGGCCATCACAAAGCAGTTAACGAGTTATATCCAACCAAACTGATTCATACATAGTTTGTTAGTTCGTTGTGTTGGGGGGACAGGCAGCCAGTATTTATACATAGAGTACAGGCTTATAACGAGGTCTCCCCCCCCCAGTGTCGATCACTGCCCCCCCCCCCCTCCCCAGGAAGCAACCTCACAGCATGCTAACTAACTCCCGGTACCTATTTACTGCTAGGTGGACAGAGCCATTAAGTAATAGGAAATTGCGCCCAATCATTTCTATCCCACCCGGGATATGAACGCGCAAGCCATAGATCACTGAGAACTCTTTGACCCGCCAGGATTCGAACCCATGCCGTCCAGGATCACCCCTAAACGTACACAGTACCGTGACCACTGCACCAATGATCGTCTATAAGGATTGGTCAGTCCTGGTGCTTATTAACTATATATATATATATATATATATATATATATATATATATATATTATATTATATATATATATAATATATATTATATATATATACACCATAAAAAGGGGGGTGGTAGGAGAAGCGAACACCCTTATGTATTCAGA
>WNGS01111181.1:55081553-55094249 GCA_020271785.1 Procambarus virginalis | reverse complement strand
CAACTCCAGTTCCCTTATTCTGGTTTTCTCCTTTTCTTTTCCACCTCTGTCTTGCTTTCTCTTTTTCTACTTCCAGCCTGGTTTTCTCTTTTTCTTCTCGGCTTCATTTTTCATCTGGAGTTCTAATTTCATCTTTTCCAGCTGGAACTGTCTCTCCTCACGCTGCATCTGGAGCTCTAACTGGAATCTCTCCAAGCTCCTATTCCGGCTACTCCTGCTACTGCGGCTACTCTTGCTGCTCCTACTCGATCCCTGGGATCTCACTTCATCCTGCCCATCATCCTCCTTTCCACTTTCAGCTCCTCTCTGGGCTCCTAGCTCTGCCGCTTCGCTTTTGGCTCTTAACTGCCTAAGGATCTCATCCTTCATCCCAGCCACTTTAGATGCTTTCAACCTGATGCCACACTTTTCTGCTATCTGTTTTAATTGATCCCTCGTGCAACCTTCCAAGTCCTCAGGCTTGCCTGATTCCATAAATGCTTGCACCTTATCCATCTTGTCCTGTGAGTCTTCCCGAGAGAGAGAAAATACACCTGCGGTCACACAGTTTATCTATTCCAACAAGGGGTGTACAAATCCACTCTTGGACAGGGTGTGGGTGTGTCAGTTCACTCTCCCGGACACAGGCCCCCAATTTTGTTGCGGTGGTGGTTTGGTGGTGTTATCGCTGACGGACCACCCAACCCACAACTCGATAGAGTGCTTATATTCCACTAGGAGATCACACCAGGCGCTTCAGGCTCTAGGAGAGGGGCTCAACGTCACACGTTTAGGGGATGCGGCTCCAACACTCAGCCTTGTTGTCACGTGCACACACCCACTCGAGCCGGTGTGACTCCCCACTCTCTCCTTATGGGATATGACCTCCTCAATCCCCTTTGTCTTACTAGACTTCCGTCTTACCCTGTCCACAGCAGTGGTTCCTGTTTCTTGCTCTCTCTCTCTCCTTCTTTACTATTTCCTGGGAAGCCTCACTAGGACAAGTGCAAACACCAGCAAATTTGGATACATTTACTGGACGAAGTACATATTCAATACACGCATACATATAATAATAATGAATCCTATACACTATACTATTATAATCAGGTTGCACTCCAACACCATCAGAACTCTTATCATCAACTTGTTAGGTGGTATCATATCTCTTGGTATTACCTAATATTATCAACCTCCTCAAGTAGATTAAGTCTTACAAAATAATGTTACACTACCAGCAAGAGAATGTACACATATATATATACCTATAAACATGTACAAGGTAAATCAGCATATGAATGCAATAACATACATATATGTATCAGTATAAATGATCCGTGCCACTCAACGAATCAATCGATCATTCTATCAGTCTTAGAACACATATATATATCTGTAGGTACTCCTGCCTACGTCTGTAACTCAAAACTTCTGTATAAACACTTTGTGGTACAAAAATGGCAAACGATCACTCACCTCTCACTGCGTCTTTCACGCTAATGACAAACACTCTATCGCCTCTCTACAAGTGATCATTTAGAACTATTTCACTACCCTGATAACTTCAGGTTCCTCAGGGCTTAACCACCAAGATCCTCTGCAGCTCCTCCAGGCTGCTACCATGAAGTTTCCTTGGACAATTATGGTGCTTCTCTACTCCCACTAGGGTCATCCACAGCTCTCCTGGCTGCTGCACCATAAAGTTTCCTCAAATAACTGTGGTGCTTCACCACCTCTACAGAAGCACGTGACACTCCTCCTCACTGCTTCTCCTCACAGATCGAGGTCCTCTCCTCCACTGTCTTGGAGTCTCACCAACTACTCCCTCTGTGCTGGCTTCGAAGTCCTCAGCAACTTCTTCCCCAAAGACAAACCTGCAACCCATTGGCACTCCAATAAAATGTTTCCCCTTTAACACATAAACAAAATTAATCACACAATACCTTTGCCTCCAACCTCTATCTGTCTTCTACAAATAGTGAGAGTGGACTCCCCCGTTTTGGGGCGGGTCCATGCTCCACCTAGCCAGGCGGGCCTCACTCACTCTGGGAGGGGCCTCAGCCGTCAGGAGCCTGGCTCCTTCAGTTGCCTACCAGCGCTCAGAGGAGACGGATGTCGCTCCGCGCTCCTCCCACTCTACTCTCTTATTTCAGGCTTTTTGCCTTACCAAAACATGTTTAACTTGTAAATAAACATTGTTACGGTCGCTGGGCACACGGCCAATTACAACTAATCACTATGAACTGGTTTAAATCGGGCTTACCACAGATTATCTGGTCGAGGGCGCTCCTCCCTCTGACAAAGTCTGACCAGGGCGCTTCCCACAGCCCACAAAACTGTCTCTGGGCAGCTTAATACTCTCCCTGCCGTCCAGGACTTGAGACCGCAACGTCTTCAGCTCGACTCCACAGCTGGCACGTCTGCACACTTCTCTTCTCTTTGGAGATATGTCACTAGGGGTTCCCTTCTGGCGGGAGCTCGACGAAGCGCGGCTTTCCCCCTGCGATGTCTGGCCTCAAGTGAGGTCATCACCATCCAAGCGAGCCTCACGCCTCCAGCAACTTGTCCACATCTTCTAACCAGTCATTTATCTGTTTCCTCGTTCATTGCCCATAATCTCAAATTTTTATTTAAAATCGACCAAACTATCTTACCTATGTATTATCGCCTCTATGATTCCTGGACCTTCCAGTTAGGTCAGGCTTGCTGAACAACTCTCAAGGGTGAGACTCGTTTCTCCTGCAGGCTGAGATCATAACACATACATAGGTAAATATCGTGGCCTACCCAGCCTACTCACACAAGGGGTAATGGGAGGAAAATTGATCTACCTTTACATTCCTGGCTCACAATGCCTGTCCCTCGATGGTGTGAGGTTCCCACGCTTCCTGAGTCGGTCCTTGATGATCCAGGAACGTTCCGCAAGTCCTCAGGTGTCGTGAAGCCTTCGAGTCGTCGCCGAACCACTCCCAGAGTTTCTGATATCCCAATCCTGGTTCACCAGTGAGCACTGAGCTAATCACTGTATTGGCATTGCTCCTTGCCCTAGGAACGGTGTCGTCCCTCCAAAAGCCTCAGTGAACGTGACCCGGTCACAGCTAGACCTTAAAGCGTCAGGCAGTGCTCCTCCAGCGTCGTCGCCGACCGATTCTTCAAGTTTTGGCACTTCTCTGCTCAATGAACTTGGTTTCTTCTTGCTTCCCGGAAGCGCAGGGTCTCCAATAACAATGGTAGGCTGCGATGGCTTGCTTTAATCTACTGAGTAAGGTTCCAAGAGCCTCCAAACCCCGAGAGCTGACTGAGGAACGTCCTCCCACTCTCACGGTCAGTTCAGCTCTGACGTTGGCGCCGCCCGGGAAACTCGGTGACGTCACGGCAGGCTCTGATTGGTCGCCCGTGACCTAAGTCACCCAATCCGCTGTAACGTACAATTATGTTACGTTGTTGGGTTGATTAGATACACAGTGTTTAGTGAGTTTCATATTAATTTAGTAGTCCTGGATACAGCAGTGTCATAGACGTTGAGACGAAGCCTGGAGCAGAGCAGAGAGCTGAGTGAGGCCAGAGTCGTGGAGCTCTATGTGGGAGAGCGTGGCAGCTCAATTGGGAATTGTGAGTGTCTGAACTCGGTAAGCGAGAGCGTGGTGGCTCGATGCTGTGTCGAAGCTGTAGCGTCTTGGGTCGACTAGAACTGTACACGCCGAGTGCTACATTGTTGACTGGAAATTGAACTGTCCGCTATTCATCAAATCGCTTGCTTATATGGTGATTACACCTCAGCTCCCTCCAACAAGATGAGAGGAGTATTACCTGTAATTGGGGAAAGGATTGTAGCTTCTGTAATTAGTGCTAATTAGTTATGCTATTATGATAATGAGATAATGGAGCGCGTATAAGATTTACTCGCTCCACCGCAATCGGCTGGCGCCCTCCACAAAATGGCAGATCTGCAGGTAGGGGGTACCATTTCATTTGTATCAGGGAGCCACTTTCCCCATACCTACAAACGTATAATGTAAATTTCTCCCTCATCAAGCGGCCGATCTGGTCGCCACATATACCAAAAGATTCCCTGCATCTCATTGCAAGAGGACGAAAAAAAATATAAGTGAAACTATGTGGGTGTGAGTCCGCGCTCCGGTGGATGTGGACCCGCACTCCGGTGGATGTGGACCCGCTCTCCGGTGGATGTAGACCCGCTCTCCGGTGGATGTGGACCCGCTCTCTGGTGGATGTGGACCCGCTCTCCGGTGGATGTAGACCCGCTCTCCGGTGGATGTGGACCCGCTCTCCGGTGGATGTGGACCCGCTCTCCGGTGGATGTGGACCCGGTCTCCGGTGGATGTGGACCCGCTCTCCGGTGGATGTGGACCCGCTCTCCGGTGGATGTAGACCCGCGCTCCGGTGGATGTGGACCCTCGATCCGGTGGGTGTGAGCCCGCACTCCGGTGGGTGTGAGCCCGCGCTCCGGTGGGTGTGAGCCCGCGCTACGGTGGGTGTGAGCCCGCGCTCCGGTGGGTGTGAGTCCGCGTTCCGGTGGGTGTGAGCCCGCGCTCCGGTGGGTGTGAGTCCGCGTTCCGGTGGGTGTGAGTCCGCGTTCCGGTGGGTGTGAGCCCGCGCTACGGTGGGTGTGAGCCCGCGCTACGGTGGGTGTGAGCCCGCGCTACGGTGGGTGTGAGCCCGCGCTACGGTGGGTGTGAGCCCGCGCTCCGGTGGGTGTGAGCCCGTGCTACGGTGGGTGTGAGCCCGTGCTACGGTGGGTGTGAACCCGTGCTACGGTGGGTGTGAGCCCGTGCTCCGGTGGGTGTGAGCCCACGCTCCGGTGGGTGTGAACCCGCGCTACGGTGGGTGTGAATCGGCGGTCCGGTGGGTGTGAACCCGCGTTCAAATGCGAGAGCCACGCTTTGCACACGCGGGAGAGCCACGCTCTGCACACGCGGAAGAGCCACGCTCGACACACGCGTGAGAGTCACGCTCGACACACACGTGAGAACCACGCTCGACACACGCAGGAGAGCCACGCTCAACACACGCGTGAGAGCCACGCTCGAGACACGCGTGAGAGCCATGCTCTACACTCGCGCCCGAGCCACGCTCTACACTCGCGGCCAAGCCACGCTCTACATACGCCCGCGAGCCACGCTCTACACATGCGCGCGAGCCACACTCTACACACGCGTATGAGCCACGCTCTGCACACGCGCGCGAGCCACGCTCTGCACACGCGTGCAAGCCACGCTCTGCACACGCGGGTTCACACCCACCGGACCGCCGTTTCACACACACCGGAGCGCGGGTTCACACCCATCGGAACGCGGACTCACACTCACCGGAGCGCGGACTCACACTCACCGGAGCGCGGACTCACACTCACCGGAGCGCGGACTCACACTCACCGGAGCGCGGACTCACACTCACCGGAGCGCGGACTCACACTCACCGGAGCGCGGACTCACACTCACCGGAGCGCGGACTCACACTCACCGGAGCGCGGACTCACAGCCACCGGAGCGCGGACTCACACTCACCGGAGCGCGGACTCACACTCACCGGAGCGCGGACTCACAGCCACCGGAGCGCGGACTCACACACACCGGAGCGCGGACTCACAGCCACCGGAGCGCGGACTCACACTCACCGGAGCGCGGACTCACACTCACCGGAGCGCGGACTCACAGCCACCGGAGCGCGGACTCACACACACCGGAGCGCGGACTCACAGCCACCGGAACGCGGACTCATACCCACCGGAGCGCGGACTCACACACACCGGAGCGCGGACTCACAGCCACCGGAACGCGGACTCACACACACCGGAGCGCGGACTCACACCCACCGGAGCGCGGACTCACATCCAATGGAGCGTGGTTCTCTCCCGCAGTGTGGTTCTGCCCTGGAGTATGGTTCTCCCTCGGAGTGGGGCCCAGACCTCCCCCGGAGAGCACCTTTTGGGAGGCTCAGAAGGTATATTTCTTTATCGCAGGCGTGACAAATTTCTTTGTGTCCCAGACGACTTCCATGACCCTGGACATGGCGTCGGACACGGCGTCGGACACATTATCCGAAAAATTGTCAGCCATGTCAGACAAGTCGTAGCTGACATCATCCATTTTCAGTTTAAAATCCATCATCTGGTCGGAATTCGTCAATTTCTCCACCAACTCAGGAATTCCTTCTTTGACGCCCGCGACTGCGTCAGAACCCACGACGGAGTTCCTGAAGCCCACGAGGCGTTCTTTCACGCCCATGAAAGTGTCTTTGATACTGTCGACAACCTCCGTGGCTAAGAGTGGCTGCTGCCAGGAGGGTTGTGTCCTCGTGGGCTGATGGTGGTTAGTCGCCTGGGCCCACATCTCCTGGGGCTCAGTCGTCTTCCGCTGGGTCCTTTTCCTAACCCCCAGGGACTCGTTCCTCACCTCCGGGGACCCGTTCCACACCCTCAGGAGCTCGTTCCTCACCTCCGGGGCTCGTTTCTCACCTCCGGGGGTTCGTTCATCAGCCCCAGGGGCTCGTTCATCAGCCCCAGGGGCTCGTTCATCACCCCCAGAGGCTCGTTCATCACCCCCAGGGGGTGATGAATTTCTTTGTGGTCGAACCCTTGGAAGAACACACCCATGGGTGCGTTCCTCACCTCCGGAAGCTCGTTCCTCACCTTCGGAGGCTCGTTCATCACCTTCGGAGGCTCGTTCATCACCTTCGGAGGCTCGTTCATCACCTTCGGAGGCTCGTTCATCACCCCCGAGTTCCCGATCCTCACCCCCAGGGGCTTCACCCTCCGGGGCCCGTTCCTCATCCTTTGGAGCCCGCTCTTCACCTGCTGGGACCCGGTCGTCGTACCCTGGGGCCAGTTCCTCTCCCCCACGGGCTCCTTCTTCACCACCAGGGGGTGACGAATTTCTTTGTGTTCGAACCCCTGGAAGAACGCACCCAGGGGCTCGTTTTCTTTGTGTTCGAACCCCTGAAAGAACTCACCTAGGGGCTCCTTCTTCACCCCCAGGGGCTCCTTCTTCATCCCCAGGGGCTCCTTCTTCATCCCCAGGGGCTCCTTCTTCATCCCCAGGGGCTCCTTCTTCATCCCCAGGGGCTCCTTCTTCATCCCCAGGGGCTCCTTCTTCATCCCCAGGGGCTCCTTCTTCATCCCCAGGGGCTCCTTCTTCATCCCCAGGGGCTCCTTCTTCATCCCCAGGGGCTCCTTCTTCATCCCCAGGGGCTCCTTCTTCATCCCCAGGGGCTCCTTCTTCATCCCCAGGGGCTCCTTCTTCATCCCCAGGGGCTCCTTCTTCATCCCCAGGGGCTCCTTCTTCACACCCAGGGGCTCGTTTTCTTTGTGTTCGAACCCCTGAAAGAACTCACCCAGGGGCTCCTTCTTCACCCCCAGGGGCTCCTTCTTCACCCCCAGGGGCTCCTTCTTCATCCCCAGGGGCTCCTTCTTCACCCCCAGGGGCTCCTTCTTCATCCCCAGGGGCTCCTTCTTCATCCCCAGGGGCTCCTTCTTCATCCCCAGGGGCTCCTTCTTCATCCCCAGGGGCTCCTTCTTCATCCCCAGGGGCTCCTTCTTCACCCCCAGGGGCTCGTTTTCTTTGTGTTCGAACCCCTGAAAGAACTCACCCAGGGGCTCGTTATCTTTGTGTTCGAACCCCTGAAAGAACTCACCCAGGGGCTCGTTCTTCACACCCAGGGGCTCGTTTTCTTTGTGTTCGAACCCCTGAAAGAACTCACCCAGGGGCTCGTTTTCATTGTGTTCGAACCCCTGAAAGAACTCACCCAGGGGCTCGTTTTCATTGTGTTCGAACCCCTGAAAGAACTCACCCAGGGGCTCGTTTTCATTGTGTTCGAACCCCTGAAAGAACTCACCCAGGGGCTCGTTTTCATTGTGTTCGAACCCCTGAAAGAACTCACCCAGGGGCTCGTTTTCATTGTGTTCGAACCCCTGAAAGAACTCACCCAGGGGCTCGTTTTCATTGTGTTCGAACCCCTGAAAGAACTCACCCAGGGGCTCGTTTTCATTGTGTTCGAACTCCTGAAAGAACTCACCCAGGGGCTCGTTTTCATTGTGTTCGAACCCCTGAAAGAACTCACCCAGGGGCTCGTTTTCATTGTGTTCGAACCCCTGAAAGAACTCACCCAGGGGCTCGTTCTTCACACCCAGGGGCTCGTTTTCTTTGTGTTCGAACCCCTGAAAGAACTCACCCAGGGGCTCGTTTTCATTGTGTTCGAACCCCTGAAAGAACTCACCCAGGGGCTCGTTCTTCACACCCAGGGGCTCGTTTTCTTTGTGTTCGAACCCCTGAAAGAACTCACCCAGGGGCTCGTTTTCATTGTGTTCGAACCCCTGAAAGAACTCACCCAGGGGCTCGTTCTTCACACCCAGGGGCTCGTTTTCTTTGTGTTCGAACCCCTGAAAGAACTCACCCAGGGGCTCGTTTTCATTGTGTTCGAACCCCTGAAAGAACTCACCCAGGGGCTCCTTCTTCACCTCCGGGGGCTCGTTCCTCACCTCCTGGGGCCCTATCCTCATCCCCAGGGTCTTCACCCTCTTGGGCCCGTTCTTCACCCCCTGGGACCCGCTCTTCACCCCCTGGGACCCGCTCTTCACCCCCTGGGACCCGCTCTTCACCCCCTGGGACCCGCTCTTCACCCCCTGGGGCCAGTTGCTCACCCCTGGGGTTAGAGAGTTCATACATGCAGTAGACTCTATCTCAACCCGTGGCAGGAGCTGCTGCTCTTGGTGGGGCGTGAGGTCCAGGTCCTCCTGCAGTGTGAGGTCCTGGTCCTCCTGCAGTGTGAGGTCCTGGTCCTCCTGCAGTGTGAGGTCCTGGTCCTCCTGCAGTGTGAGGTCCTGGTCCTCCTGTAGTGTGAGGTCCTGGTCCTCCTGCAGTGTGAGGTCCTGGTCCTCCTGCAGTGTGAGGTCCTGGTCCTCCTGCAGTGTGAGGTCCTGGTCCTCCTGCAGTGTGAGGTCCTGGTCCTCCTGTAGTGTGAGGTCCTGGTCCTCCTGCAGTGTGAGGTCCTGGTCCTCCTGCAGTGTGAGGTCCTGGTCCTCCTGCAGTGTGAGGTCCTGGTCCTCCTGCAGTGTGAGGTCCTGGTCCTCCTGCAGTGGGAGGTCCTGGTGGGGCGTGAGGTCTTGGTCCTCTGGGTGGGGCGTGAGGTCCTGGTCCTCTTGATGGGGCGTGAGGTCCTGGTCCTCTTGATGGGGCGTGAGGTCCTGGTCCTCTTGATGGGGCGTGAGGTCCTGGTCCTCTTGATGGGGCGTGAGGTCCTGGTCCTCTTGATGGGGCGTGAGGTCCTGGTCCTCTTGATGGGGCGTGAGGTCCTGGTCCTCCTGGTGGGGCGTGAGGTCCTGGTCCTCTTGATGGGGCGTGAGGTCCTGGTCCTCCTGGTGGGGCGTGAGGTCCTGGTCCTCCTGGTGGGGCGTGAGGTCCTGGTCCTCCTGGTGGGGCGAGAGGTCTTGGTCCTCCTGGTGGGGCGTGAGGTCCTGGTCCTCCTGGTGGGGCGTGAGGTCCTGGTCCTCTGGGTGGGGCGTGAGGTCCTGGTCCTCCTGGTGGGGCGAGAGGTCTTGGTCCTCCTGGTGGGGCGTGAGGTCCTGGTCCTCCTGGTGGGGCGTGAGGTCTTGGTCCTCTGGGTGGGGCGTGAGGTCCTGGTCCTCTTGATGGGGCGTGAGGTCCTGGTCCTCTTGATGGGGCGTGAGGTCTTGGTCCTCTGGGTGGGGCGTGAGGTCCTGGTCCTCTTGATGGGGCGTGAGGTCCTGGTCCTCTTGATGGGGCGTGAGGTCCTGGTCCTCTTGATGGGGCGTGAGGTCCTGGTCCTCTTGATGGGGCGAGAGGTCCTGGTCCTCTTGATGGGGCGAGAGGTCCTGGTCCTCTTGATGGGGCGTGAGGTCCTGGTCCTCTTGATGGGGCGTGAGGTCCTGGTCCTCTTGATGGGGCGTGAGGTCTTGGTCCTCTTGATGGGGCGTGAGGTCCTGGTCCTCTTGATGGGGCGTGAGGTCCTGGTCCTCTTGATGGGGCGTGAGGTCCTGGTCCTCTTGATGGGGCGTGAGGTCCTGGTCCTCTTGATGGGGCGTGAGGTCCTGGTCCTCTTGATGGGGCGTGAGGTCTTGGTCCTCTGGGTGGGGCGTGAGGTCCTGGTCCTCTTGATGGGGCGTGAGGTCCTGGTCCTCCTGGTGGGGCGAGAGGTCCTGGTTCTCCTGGTGGGGCGAGAGGTCCTGGTCCTCCTGGTGGGGCGTGAGGTCTTGGTTCTCCTGGTGGGGCGAGAGGTCCTGGTCCTCCTGGTGGGGCGTGAGGTCCTGGTCCTCCTGGTGGGGCGTGAGGTCTTGGTCCTCCTGGTGGGGCGAGAGGTCCTGGTCCTCCTGGTGGGGCGAGAGGTCCTGGTCCTCCTGGTGGGGCGAGAGGTCCTGGTCCTCCTGGTGGGGCGAGAGGTCCTGGTCCTCCTGGTGGGGCGTGAGGTCCTGGTGGGGCGTGAGGTCCTGGTTCTCCTGGTGGGGCGAGAGGTCTTGGTTCTCCTGTAACGTCTGGTCCTGGTGCTCCTGTAACGTCTGGTCCTGGTGCTCCTGTAACGTCTGGTCCTGGTGCTCCTGTAACGTCTGGTCCTGGTGCTCCTGTAACGTCTGGTCCTGGTGCTCGTGTAACGTCTGGTCCTGGTGCTCCTGTAACGTCTGGTCCTGGTGCTCGTGTAACGTCTGGTCCTGGTGCTCCTGTAACGTCTGGTCCTGGTGCTCCTGTAACGTCTGGTCCTGGTGCTCCTGTAACGTCTGGTCCTGGTGCTCCTGTAACGTCTGGTCCTGGTGCTCCTGTAACGTCTGGTCCTGGTGCTCCTGTAACGTCTGGTCCTGGTGCTCCTGTAACGTCTGGTCCTGGTGCTCCTGTAACGTCTGGTCCTGGTGCTCCTGTAACGTCTGGTCCTGGTGCTCCTGTAACGTCTGGTCCTGGGGGGGCTGGTCTTCGGTGGGCTTCGTCCCGCAGCAGCAGTCATAAATGATATCTTTGAGCCAGGAAAGGAATCTTTTGCCTGAACTACGACCCATTTTTACAAGGAGGAAAAACAAATTTCAATTAACGAATTTAATGAAATTTTTGTTTTTTCGGGGGAAAAAAATAAAAAAAAATTTCTTTATAGGTACAATGGGGGTTGTTGGGTGGTATTTCCAACCCAAAATACACGAGTGAGTATTTCCATGTAGTGTATGAGTGAGTATATCGCTCACATGTACTCACTCATATGTTTGGTAGTCAGGCTGGTCTTTATGCTTGAGGGTTTGTGCTTGTGGGAGGATGCGTTTGTGCTTTTGGACACGTTTCTAATTGTTGTTGAGTGTTTGTGATTCTGAAAGCGTGTTTAGTTGTGTTGGCGAGTGTGTTTGTGCTTCTGAGAGCATATATTTGCTATTGTTGGTAATTGTACTTGTGGATGCTTGTGGGAGCGTGTTTTTGTGCTTGTGGGAGCGTGTGTTTGTGCTTATGGGAGTCTGTGTTTGTGCCTGTGGGAACGTGTGTTTGTGCTTATGGGAGTCTGCGTTTGTGCCTGTGGGAACGTGTGTTTGTGCTTATGGGAGTCTGTGTTTGTATGCTAGCAGTGCTTGCGTGGGTTGAGCTTCGGCTCTTTGGTCCCACCCCTCGATTGTCAATCAACTGGTTTACAGATTCCTGAGCCTATTGGGCTCCATCATATCTACATTTGAAACTGTGTATGGAGTCAGCCTCCACCATATCACTGCCTAATGCATTCCACTTACTAACTACTCTGACACTGAAAAAGTTTTTCTAATATCTCTGTGGCTCATTTGGGCACTCAGTTTCCACCTGTGTCCCCTATTGCGTGTGCCCCTTATGTTAAATAAACTGTCTTCATCTGTGGGGAAGTAACCTGTGAGATTTATATTTATTTAATTTATATTAATTTATATACTAATTTATATTTTACGTTAATTTATATATTCGATAACAAACTGTTTGTTGTTTAAAGTGGACTGTATTTCTTAAAATGCTTCACAAATCGCTTCCTTACACATTCTTGGGGGGGGGGGGGGTGTTTCTGGTTTATATGTAGTCAACAATATAAATTATTGGTTTGTAAACACTCACTACAATATTAGACTACATATTATTAACTAAAATGGGAGGCCTTATCTTATTGTTGTTACATCCTACACAACCAGTGTGAACACGGATGCATGAGCCAGTCGATACACTGTGACTGTAGCTGGCCTCCAACTTATGTACTGGAGTACCAGGTTACTTGTGTTAATTCGTGTTCCTCTTCTGTTCCACCTGTCAAAAGGCACTCACAAATAATAACAGTGTTCCTAATATGACAGCTATATCGGAGGAAATATTGGTGTATTGATTATGAGATAAGGCCCAAGGAATAACTACCTTGGTTTTGTGTTTGAACACTTCCTTTGAGGCACGAAATGAACTATTTACCTATAACAACTCTAAGCAACTGTACCTTGTCTACGGGACCAGCTGATGGAGTGCTGATCTTTTGGAGAGGTGAAGATGGTTGCCCTCCCCAGTCGCTGGCCGAGTCCACACTGTCTCTACCTAGCTCCCTCACCACTAGCGAGAGCTAGGGAGTATCACTCCGCCAGGTTACTAGTTTACTAAGCAGGGTTTAAATTGCACAACTAATCTCTGTTGTACTGAACGAACCCAGATGGTTGAACTCTTATAAACTGATAGTAATCGTAGCACAAACATAGCTCCAATTAGCACAAAACAC
>WNGS01111181.1:55053412-55070307 GCA_020271785.1 Procambarus virginalis | reverse complement strand
GATCAGAAATGTTATAGGTAGTAATAGAGTGAGCCGGTTAGAATGCAAACGAGTTAGGGAGTGATTTTATTTAGTTGTTGTTTAGATTTTGCATAAATAAATGATTAGATTGTTCTCTGTATTTTATAAGTTCCATGAATAATTTTGCATGTCCTTGTCACGTGGTCTCCACGAGTCAGAGGTTATTTGGGTCGCAAGCCTAGCAAGATTGATTGATTGATAAAGATTAAGCCACCCAAGGGGTGGCACGGGCATGAATAGCCCGTAAGGGTGGCCCTTTTGAGCCATTACCAGTATCAAAAGATGATACGGGAGATCTATGGAGGCGCAACTGCACCCTGCGTGACGGGAGATGTCTCCCGGACCAAATGGTGACCAAATGGTGTGCCTAGCAAAGTTTAAGAGATCATATATCCCCCTTGCTATCTGTAATTCCCACACTTAACGTAGATTCATCCCTCCTTTTCCACGTAATTTGGGGATCAAGCCCCAAGGTTTTAATGATTGATTAATTGGTCCAGACCGCGATTAATTGACGCTTCTGGTTAATGGGCTGGTGGTGGCAGCAGAAGGAGATCCTTGAGCTTGCTAGAAGTCTAGTACGACGTCACGGGGGCTGTAGAATCTTAGCCGAGCGAGCGGCTAAGACCACGTGGCGCGGGATTCGGCAAAGTTAACTCTGGGGTCCCTTGGAATTAAGTTGAAGTAAATATAATACGGGCAGGTAAAGGACGAAGGTAGAGCCAATACCCCCCCCCCCGTGTTACAGGTGCGTGTGTTTGTGCTTGTAGGAGCGTGTGTTTGTACTTGATGGAGCATGTGTTTGTGCTTGTTGGAGCGTGTGTTTGTGCTTCTTGGAGCATGTATTGTTCTTGTGGGAGCGGGGTTTGTGCTGTTGGAGATGTATTTGTTCTTTGGGAGCGTGTGTTTGTGCTTGTTGGAGAGTGTATTTGTTCTTGTGGGAGCGTGTGTTTGTGCTTGTTGGAGAGAGTATTTGTTTGTGGGAGGTGTGTTTGTGCTGTGGAGAGAGTATTTGTTCTTGTGGGAGTGTGTGTTTGTGCTGTTGCAGCGTGTTTGTGCTTGTGGGAGTGTAACAAACTAGCTGTTGTAGGCATGACCCAGAATGTTCGAGAAACCACGGGTAGGGACCTGACCCCAAGCACATGGTCGCATCCCGGGGGGGGGGGGGGATGGCGGTGAAAATAACTGCCGCCTTTGTTCACAATTTCGTATAATGAATTATTCCACATTATTCAATAATTTAGAGAAATTAGTCTTCATTCAAATTTATAAGATCCCTGTTTATAGTATCAAGAGTATCCTGATTGTCAGGATAAGATTTAAGTCACCATCAGTGACGTCACTAACGGGACTAGACTTGGGGAACAATTGGCCGACCGTGAGCCAGATTCACGAAGCACTTACATAAGTACTACGAACGTGTACATCTTTCCTCAATCATTGGCGGCTTTGGTTACATTTATTAAACAGTTTACAAGCATGAAAACTTGCCAATCAACTGTTGTTTTGTTATAAACAGCCTCCTGGTGCTTCGGAGCTCATTACTTGTTTAATAATTGTAAACAAAGCCGCCAAAGATTGAGAAAAGATGTACAGGTTCGTAAGTGCTTGCGTAACTGCTTTCGTGAATCTGGCCCCTGAGGTCACAAGGGTCACCAAAGCCCCATATGTTTGGTATTTTCTCAAAGGTCAAATAGCCATTTGGCAAATGGAAATAGCTCTTCCCTAGATGCTTGTGTAATTAACTTCAGTTAAAAGAATTCAACCAATCTGGCTCGTTCAGAGGTTAGTTGTTAAACTCAAGCCTTGCTAGTAACTTAGTAAAATAGGCGGAAGAATACTCTGCTCTGGGCTTCTGGGTAGAGGAGCATCAGAGGAGGAGTGTGGTAGGAGAGAGCGACGAAGGGAAGGTGTCCACTCCACCTCTCCCCAGACCAGCAGTCCACTGCTGTAGAGTTGCTAAGAGTGTTGTTATAGGGAATAGTTCAACTCATTGCTGTTCAGGTCAGGGCGTGACAAGTTAAGGGAGTGCTTTGATTTTTAGATTTTATTTAATTTTGAATAAACCATTTAGCTAGTAAATTTGTCTTTTTTATTTAATTTCCATTTTTGAGTAATTTACTTGCATTGTCCGGGACCACGTTGGTAGCGTGGCCTAGTTGAGTTGGGCAGATTCTAACACCGAATCAGAATACATTATCCCTTTGATTTTTAATTAATTCCACACTTAAGGAAATCCAATTCATAAATTACTAGTGGGGATCACGCCCCAAAGTTATTGATTAGCATGATCGATCCAGACCTCGATCATTGCTCAGTGTTACTGGTCTGGTGGTGGCAGCGCAAGGCGATTCTAGAGTTTTGCTAGAAGTCAGTTTCCACGTCATAAGGTTATAGAATCTTAAGTCGGTCAATCGTCTTAAGACCACGTGGCGTGGGGTCGGCTCAAGTAAAAGTCTGGGGGTCCCTTGGTATAGAGAGTTAAATTAGAATACGGGTACAGAGAGGGGTGGATAGAGAACGATTACCCCCCCCCCTGTGTTACAGGAGCGTATGTTTGTGCTTGTGGGAGCGTGTGTTTGTGCTTGTAGGAACGTGTGTTTGTGCTTGTGGGAGCGTGTGTTTGTGCTTGTAGGAACGTGTGTTTGTGCTTGTGGGAGCGTGTGTTTGTGCTTGTAGGAACGTGTGTTTGTGCTTGTTGGAGCGTGTTTGCGCTTGTGGGAGCATATGTTTGTGCTTGTTGGAGCGTGTTTGTGCTTGTTGGAGCATATGTTTGTGCTTGTTGGAGTGTGTTTTTGTGCTTGTAGGAACGTGTGTTTGTGCTTGTTGGAGGTTGTGTTTGTGCTTGTTGGACCGTGTGTTTGTGTTTGTTGGAGGGTGTTTGTTGTTGGAGTGTGTGTTTGTGCTTGTTGGAGGGTGTGTTTGTGCTTGTTGGAGCGTGTGTTTGTTGGAGCGTGTTTGTTCTTGTTGGAGCGTGTTTGTTCTTGTTGGACCGTGTTTGTTCTTGTTGGAGCGTGTCTGTTCTTGATGGAGTGTGTGTTAGTGCTAGTTGGAGCGTGTGTTTGTGCTTGCTAGAGCGTGTGTCTGTGCTAGCTGGTGCGTGTGTTTGTGCTTGTTGGAGCGTGTGTTTGTGCTTGTAGGAGCGTGTGTTTGTGCTTGTGTGTGCTTGTGCTTGTTGGAGCGTGTGTTTGTGCTTGTTGGAGCGTGTGTTTGTGCTTGTTGGAGCGTGTGTTTGTGCTTGTTGGAGCTTGTGTATGTTACGAATCCATGTATTTGATTCTAACATTCATCATGATAGATATGTATGTCCATTATTTCTTTCCTCGGTTATTTAAATAATACATTGTATCCAGTTGTGTTCCAATATATATATGTTTGATTTAAAAGTAGCATGCTATAGTGTGCCTGTATTTAATATTTTGTTAATGCTATTGCATGTTCATTCCTGTGGAGTGAGACCGTGTCGTCTCCAACCCGTCCTCGCAAATTCGTATAGTCAATATTGACTTATTAAATACGTGCATAGGTGACATACTAAACATAATAGTTTACCTTGAAAAGCTTCATAGAAAACACCGACCTTACCTAACCTTGCTAGTATGTTAAGATAAGCATCTTATAGCTTCGTAATTACAATTGTTACTTAACCTATTATAGGTATAGGTTAAGTAATAATTGTAATTACGAAGCTTATCTTAAGATGCTTATCTTAACATACTAACAAGGTTAGGTAAGGTCGGTGTTTTCTATGAAGCTTTTCAAGGTAAACTATTATGTTTAGTATATCACCTATGCACTTATTTAATAAGTCAATATTGACTATACGAATTTGCGAGGACGGGTTGCTCGTCACATGGGGGGATGACCATACTGGGATGTTCCAGTAACGTATGCAGTGTATCAAGCTAGCGTCACTGATTCACCCTTTTAATTATTCCTGTTTATTGATTATACTTAATTTCTTATTTACACCTTAGCAGTGTTATAGACATATAAGTTAGTTATAATTATGTTCTTTAGTATTACTTTCTGATAGCAGAGTATCTTCAAGTTTCATGTGGGTTTTAGTTAGTACCTTGTAGACGCCACGCCGAGCATGCTCGCGTAACGCAGTCGCGTGGGTGGACCTGGCTGGCGTGGACGTGTTGGGAGTTAAGTCTGTGGTCCCTGTTATTGTTCAGTAACATAGTTCATTTCCTGGTTAGACCATTATGTGCATACCCATCTATCCATTTAAGTTGTAATATATTGATCAGTTTTCCAGCCGTTGGTTGTCTAATGCAATAACTCCTGATCTATTTTCCTACCATACCTGCTTGCTTTTAAAGATATGAATGGAGTTAGCCTCTACAGCCTACTCCTTTAGGTCATGTCATTTACTCACTACCCTTTTGCTAAAGGAAAATTTTCTAACATCACTATGACACATCTGTTTCTCAAGCTTCCATCCGTGTCCCTTTGTTCTGTTGAATTTCAGTGCTATTAAGGTCCGCTTACGAGAGTGAGAGTGGAGGTAGGCGCTACGTTTCCTAGACGTAACACCTAACCACTTGGGCTGGGCGGTAGAGCGACAGTCTCGCTTCATGCATGTCGGCGTTCAATCCCCGACCGTCCAAGTGGTTGGGCACCATTCCTTTCCCCCGGCCCATCCCAAATCCTAATCCTGACCCCTTCCCAGTGCTATATAGTCGTAATGGCTTGGCGCTCTTTCCTGATAGTTCCCTTCCTAGAGGTAACAGTTTCGGAAAGGAATGGTGGCTTTCACTCTGCAATCTATACTTAGGGAACTAACATTGTAATGTGTCTTAATGCTAGTAGTGTGCCCTGCTAGGTACAAGCGGAGTGTTGTCAATGCCTATGTCAACCGTGCCCTCCCACACAGCTTCAGTGTGAAGCAGATCGACGAGAAACTCGGTAGAGCAAGGCAGGTCCTGATCAATAATGGATACTCTAACGGATATGTCGAAGAGATCATTAAAAGGAAAGTGAGTCGCGTGAGTCCGCCAGGCAACTTAAGACGAAATACTATATTACCGGTCCCTACTATTAAAATATTTTGCAGGAACTTCTCCACGGCCCATAAAATTAAAAAAAATAAAGTCCTGAAAAACATTATTGATAGAAATGTGACCCTTACTGACACCAACCAGAAGACTTAATTAATGATATACTACAAGAGCAACACTGCTAACTTGTCCATGAAAAATTCTTCCGACTCCAAACAAAACCCTCCGGAAGAGACGAATGTCTATAGTCCAGGCATCGCAAACATGAGGCCCTTTGCAAACACACCTGAGTGATACCTGGTAGGTGTGATACCTGGTAGGTGTGATACCTGGTAGGTGTGATACCTGGTAGGTGTGATACCTGGTAGGTGTGATACCTGGTAGGTGTGATACCTGGTAGGTGTGATACCTGGTAGGTGTGATACCTGGTAGGTGTGATACCTGGTTTCCTTCCATACCGTCCTGAAAAGATTAAAAGCTTCAGAAAGTTTGCCACAAGGATTATGGCAATGTTCGATTCTACCTATGTGTGTGTGAACACTTATTTTCCTTCATGAAATCAACAAAACCCTCTCAGAGAACAAGGCTGACTGATCAACACTTTGTCATTTCTGATCAAAGTGGGAACAAAGACATGTCAGCCAGACACCACAAAATTTGTCACTAAAAAGAGGTGTCACGCCTCAAGACATAACACTAAAAATGACTGAATAGTCGTCAATAAATGTTCATTGTGAATTGTTGTAATTTGTGTATAATATATTTGTTGCTATTGCATGGAAATCTATGTAGCCGTTTAAAATTTAGTTTTGTTTTTGTTAAACTACTTCATTACAATTTTAGCCTTGGAGGGCTGGCTGTACCAGTTATGGAGCGGGTTGGGTTAGTGTATACCTCTAGGTCTTCCGTTTTTCCTTTGGCTGAGACTTGCTGCGAGTGGACATGGCTGTGCTGTTGCTGGAGTTTGGTGAGGTGGCCTCCATGAGGAGGTCTTGTACCAAGTAGGTGTTGTATTTGTGCTGCGGCGGTGGAGCTTCTACTAAGATTTACTTCTTCTACTTCTACCTCTTCTACTACTTCTTCTACTTTACTGCTTCTACTAAGAAGAAGAAAGACTGTACCTCTCTCAACCAGTTTAAGATTAAAGCTAAACACTACCTATTAAATTCCCTGTAACCTACCTTACCCCTCTATTGTCAACCCATGTCTGTTATTTTTTTTTTAATCAATGCTGTTTGTCAACCTTTTGTATTTGTGCTGCTTTTTCAGTCATGTTCCCCCTTTTTTTATCTTTATTTGTATTTGTTCTCAACACATTTTATTCTTTATGCTCAATTAGTATTAAGCTCAATGGTGGTGGAGTTATTTTCTGTGACTCTAAAAGTGCTCTGCAGTCCCATCACAATGTATGTCTGAAGTAGCTTGTAATATTAAATGGAATGTAATTTTTGCCAATGATAATAACTCTTGTATAAAATTTGTGTGGATCCCATCCCACGTTGGAGTTGGAAAACATGACTTCGTAGATCGATTGGCCAATGAGGCTTGCAGGAAAGAAAACATTGATTATGACTTTGGACTATATAATGCAGTTATTAGAAACATACAAATTAAAGAAATTAATTCAGATTTAGAAGAACTAAGAAATGCCCAGAGACCTGAAAGCTGCAGTATTAAAAGTTATGACAAGTTTTGTAATAATAGGTATTTGTATGGTCAGCACAGTAACCGAACCAGGCAATGTGATGTAGTCATTGTGCGAATTCGCCTTGGCTATAGACACATCTGGCAGGTTAGTGAGGCTGAGCCACTACCAGAATACTCAGATTGTAAACTCTGTGATAAACCTTTAATGCATTCACTAGAACACTACATTGATGAATGTGAAACCGTAAAGGACTTTAGACCTCCTGGCCTCTTGTACCACCAACTGTGTAACTATTTCATTGACTCAGATGTTCTGGACGACATCCTAACAATTTACCCAAAATTTGCTTGTCCATTTTAAAGAATGAAGAACAATTTTTATTTATATTACTTCTAAGCTGCATCACTTATGAACCCATCCCTGCCCTTGTGTGGCAGTGCACAGTAGAAAGTTGTTCTCACATATCCATATATTAAAACATTGATTGTAACCATGATATATATGTGCTTCAGCCTACAGTTTAGACCTATTGTCTTATGTATGACCCTCTGTCCTGCGTGACAGTGAATACTAGCATTATCCTCACTTTAATCAGACTATCAAAATCCTCAGATTAGGCAAAATTGTAATTAATTTTGTCAATAAAGATGTTAATAATAATAATAATTCTGAGCCCCTTAGCAGCCGATTGCTAGCAGAGCCCCAGCCCCCCCCGTGACATCGTATAAAAATAATAATTCATTGTGTCTTGGGCACAAGGAAGGGAAGGGAAGGAAACTTTCAGGGAAAGCGCCAAGCCATCGCGACTGTATAGCACTTGGAAGGTGTCAGGATAAGGATTTGCATTGGGACGGGAGGAAGGAATGGTGCCCAACCATTTCGGACGGTCGGGGATTGAACGCTGACCTGCATGAAGCAAGACCGTCGTTGTACCCTCTACCCCAAGGCCCAGACTGTATTCATACACGTTAGGTTTATATCGATGTCGAAGGAACCGCCGGTCCAGAGACTAACTGTGCTAGTCCAGAGATTAACACCAGGACGACCACGAGGCCGATCTCAACAAAGACTCCAGAACCATTCAAGACCCGTGCGGCACAGAGCCGCCCTCTCTTATTTTCCCTCTCCAGCTCCCAACACTCCTGACCAACCACTGGGCTGGACGGTAGCGCGACGGTCTCGCTTCATGCAGGTCGGCGTTCAATCCCCGACCATCCAAGTGGTTGGATACCATTCCTTCCCCCCGTCCCATCCCAAATCCTTAACCTGACCCCTTCCTAGTGCTATATAGTCGTAATGGCTTGGAGCTTTCCCCTGATAGTTCCCTTCCCAACACTCCTACCATCACCATCTCAGTAGACGGGCTAGCAGACGTGCTGTCTACAAATGCTAACAGGACCACCAACGCTCCTGAAAGCTTATATCACTAATCCACGACACCTGAGCCTACCTCAGGCTGAGAGACCAAAGACAAAACCACCAACTACGGATGGTCCCCCCCCCCAGATGAAATCTTAAATAAATAAATAAATAAATAAATAAATAAATAAATATGTTTATTCAGGTAAGGTACATACATACAAGTGATGTTACATTAATGGATTGATTTATAGATAGAGCTAGTACATACAATGCCTAAAGCCACTATTACGCAATGCGTTTCGGGCAGGAAAAACATTAATATCTAGAACTTAAGGTATTCAGTGGCTAGATAAATGCCCAATAACTCGGTCTGTGTCGTGCTAGCCCAGTTGTTCAATCTCTGTGCACTAGTCATGATCATTTCATTCCCTTTATACACTGCACATGCACAACCTGTTCTACCAGTGCCTAACTGCACAGAGCCATCAGTAAAGGCATAGGATTCAGTCGGTTTGAGAATTTGAAGATGACTGTCAATAGCTTCTAATGTTATACATCTCAAAATGTCAGTGTTATACATTTGTTTTACACTGATGGGGGTATAATACAGAGAGACCTCCACATCTTTCCAAGGGGGAATATAGTGAACAGTTTTATCAGGTTTAAGAGACACATTCAGTTTCTGAAGATTATAGGCACAACAACTGAGCCACACACTGTAGGGAGCTTTTTGCGGCGGATTGAGGGAACAGTCAGAATTGTTTAGAATGGATCTCAATTTAATTTGAATAGAGCTGGGGGGACCATTATTTGTCAAAGTTTTGGCGCAAAACATAGTACTAAGTAGAACTATTCTTTCGTAAATGGAAGGTAAGTTTAGTTCCTTTCTCATGTTAACAATTCTGACAGTTCTAGGACAACCCAGGATGATGCGCATGTCATCATTCTGTACTACATCTAGGCCTTGTAATTGTTTAGGAGAAAAATTAAGAAGATGCAAGGCATAATAATCAACAACAGATCGTACAAAGGCAATATAAAAACTACGAGCATATTTTATGTTAATGCCAAATCCTTTGCCAACAAGAGTTTTGAGAGGTTTAAGACGCTCAACTAGTTTTTTGCGCAGGTTGCTGACGAGATTTGTATCATTAACCTCGACTCCAAGATATTTACAAGACTCGCAAGTCTCTACGGGCACTCCATTAATAGTATAGTTAACATGAAGAGAATGGGGAATAAGAACCCTTGTTTTATCAACAGAGATTATGAGGCCACATTCTACTACTTTCTTGGAGAATGCATCAAGTAACACTTGTAGCCTTGGTTTACTGTGTGCCATAATACAAATATCATCAGCATAACATATAACAGTTTCCGTAGGTTGTACAGGTATGTCATGGATAAGTTTGTGCATAAGTATATTGAAGAGCATAGGGCTTAGGACACCACCTTGAGGTGTGCCTAGTTCGAATGCATCTGTTCTTGTACTTTTAACTCCTTTAAATAGGACACTAGCACGCCTGTTGGATAGGTAGCTCTTTATCCAACTCAGAAGATTACCTTTGATTCCAAATTCAGCAAGTTGCTCTAATATTATTTCGCCATTCGCTACATCGAAAGCTGACTTTAGGTCAATAAAGGCTGCCTGTGTCCCATCCTGGGAGTTTACAAAATATTCAGCAAAGCATGTTTGTGTGCTACACTTGGGCATGAACCCATATAGGTTTGAAGCTAGTATTTCTTTGACCTGAAACATGACACGATTGAGAGGGGCTCAGAAGACATAATACTCAGCCCCTCCGACTCTCGGTGTAATGGTTGTAGTTAGAGAAACGATCTTCGTCCACATGGTTTTATTCTCCGCCAGTAACAACAACAAAACAATTATCAGGTACATGAAATATTGTTAACAAGATCATAAACAAAAGAGCATCTGCTCCAAACATGCTACCTCCAACATCTGTAGTACTCAATCCCAACACTCGGGATTCACCGGAGTCTCCTGGTCCCACAGGAGAGGACCAGTAATGCCCACCACCACAGGTCTTTGCCCCCACCGCTGGGGGTGCCACTGATTCACCCTGGGAGCCCTTCAGTCAACCACGGGGAAACTGCTATTAGCAATTCAGGCCTAGACCCGTGGAGAAGTGAAGGAAGACCCAGGCTCACCTTTTAACAATAACTTCCCCTGAGTCTTGCCTGCCTGACAAAAAGTTGCAGGAATTCCTTCCCTGCCTGCCTTCTCTATCTTCTTTTAACAAGGTCACCAGCTGGGTTGATATATCTGCACCCCAGCAGTGCAGTTCAGTGGGTGTACTCTATATACTGCTTGTTGCCTAAGTGTTGCCACTCCTACAGGGTTGACACTGGTCTGTCAGCCCAAGGTACGCGTCCATAAAAGTCTGTGTGGCTTTACCTCTCTCCAGCCACTACGTTGCTTGTTGCCAAAGTGTTGCCACCATTCCGGCTCTGATACAGGACAGATAGCCTAGGGTACACTTCTACATAAGGCTGTGCTGCTTTACCACTCTCCAGCCACTAAGAACTTCTGTAGAAAAGGTGATGTTCACTAGGTGGGACTGTGATATCCCGCGTGTATGCTCATTAGAGATTATTATGGAGGCGCACTTAAACACCATGATAAAAAATGTGAATTTACTGACATAAGTTACATGGCTACATATACAATTACAATCAACACAGGAAATGAAAATAAGAATAAACAATCTGGAGATTGTCAGCCACTCTTATTTCACGACCTCCAACAACTCCTTCAACTGGGCAGATTTAAAAGGGGCCACACACTCTCACAGAGGGGCCGCTTCGTCAACATCGGCCACCTCCTCTTCAACTGCCCCGTCGTCCACACACACTGTCCTCTTCAACAGTCCTGGACACAAACTGCCCTGCAGCCTATCCTACTACTAATGTATCAATGTTATACTGTAACATACTGTTGCGGTGGTGGTTTGGTGGTGTTATCGCTGACGGACCACCCAACCCACAACTCGATAGAGTGCTTATATTCCACTAGGAGATCACACCAGGCGCTTCAGGCTCTAGGAGAGGGGCTCAACGTCACACGTTTAGGGGATGCGGCTCCAGCACTCAGCCTTGTTGTCACGTGCACACACCCACTCGAGCCGGTGTGACTCCCCACTCTCTCCTTATGGGATATGACCTCCTCAATCCCCTTTGTCTTACTAGACTTCCGTCTTACCCTGTCCACAGTAGTGGTTCCTGTTTCTTGCTCTCTCTCTCTCCTTCTTTACTATTTCCTGGGAAGCCTCACTAGGACAAGTGCAAACACCAGCAAATTTGGATACATTTACTGGACGAAGTACATATACAATACACGCATACATATAATAATAATGAATCCTATACACTATACTATTATAATCAGGTTGCACTCCAACACCATCAGAACTCTTATCATCAACTTGTTAGGTGGTATCCTATCTCTTGGTATTACCTAATATTATCAACCTCCTCAAGTAGATTAAGTCTTACAAAATAATGTTACACTACCAGCAAGAGAATGTACACATGTATATATACCTATAAACATGTACAAGGTAAATCAGCATATGAATGCAATAACATACATATATGTATCAGTATAAATGATCCGTGCCACTCAACGAATCAATCGATCATTCTATCAGTCTTAGAATACATATATATATCTGTAGGTATTCCTGCCTACGTCTGTAACTCAAAACTTCTGTAACTCAAAACATAAACACTTTATGGTACAAAAATGGCAAACGATCACTCACCTCTCACTTCGTCTTTCACGCTAATGACAAACACTCTATCGCCTCCCTACAAGTGATCATTTAGAACTATTTCACTACCCTGATAACTTCAGGTTCCTCAGGGCTTAACCACCAGGATCCTCTGCAGCTCCTCCAGGCTGCTACCATGAAGTTTCCTTGGACAATTATGGTGCTTCTCTACTCCCACTAGGGTCATCCACAGCTCTCCTGGCTGCTGCACCATAAAGTTTCCTCAAATAACTGTGGTACTTCACCACCTCTACAGAAGCACGTGACACTCCTCCTCACTGCTTCTCCTCACAGCTCGAGATCCTCTCCTCCACTGTCTTGGAGTCTCATCAACTACTCCCTCTGTGCTGGCTTCGAAGTCTCAGCAACTTCTTCCCCAAAGACAAACCTGCAACCCATTGGCACTCCAATAAAATATTTTCCCTTTAACACATAAACAAAATTAATCACACAATATCTTTGCCTCCAACCTCTATCTGTCTTCTACAAATAGTGAGAGTGGACTCCCCCGTTTTGGGGCGGGTCCATGCTCCACCTCGCCTGACGGGCCTCACTCACTCTGGGAGGGGCCTCTGCCGTCAGGAGTCGGCGAGCCTCACGCCTCCAGCAACTTGTCCACATCTTCTAACCAGTCATTTATCTGTTTCCTCATTCATTGCCCATAATCTCAAATTTTTATTTAAAATCGACCAAACTATCTTACCTATGTATTATCGCCTCTATGATTCCTGGACCTTCCAGTTAGGTCAGGCTTGCTGAATAACTCTCAAGGGTGAGACTCGTTTCTCCTGCAGGCTGAGATCATAACACTCCCCTCCCCTTATTTTTGAGAGTTATTCCAGTGGCAAAGCTCGGGATAATACATCCGCCACCACACTGTCTCGTTCTCCAACCGATTGGTTCGACCGGTTGATCCGCTTACGTACTCCCTTAGGAGTGTACAACTACTTCGTTGCACCTTGCAACATCTGGCTCACAACTCGCCAGAAACATGATCTTCTCACAAACGATTTGACTTCTCTGACACCTCTTGGCTAGGCTGTCCTCCTTGGACGCCTGCACTCCATCGGTCCACTCTACTTATTGTTTCCACCCTCCGTTTCCTCGTCTTCACGTTCAGAGTCAGACATCTACTGTATGTACCTCCTCTGTCGTCTTCACACTTCCATATACTGCCATTATACTTTCGTCTCCTGCCATTATACTTCACTCCCTCGTCTTCACCGACGATCCTCCCTTTCGTCTCCTCATTTATCTGAGACCTCATCCTGTTTGACTTCCATCGAGTCCTCGGCTTTCTTCTACTCCTCCATGCTTGTATCATCATCCTCTTCTCACACTTCTCGCCTCTATACAACTCCATTTCTTCTCCTTCAACTCTTCTTTGTTCCCTAAAAGTTTGTCCGAGCCCTGTACTACATCCAACAGCACTCGATCGTACATGTTGCTTTACCTCTCTTAGAGTGCTCGTAAGCATCTCCACACATACTGTCTCTTCTCCTTCCATTTTCTCGGCTATTACTCTTCTTCACTATCTCTCCTCCGCGTTTTCTGTGAAACATGTCAACTCCTGACATCTCAAACAACTTAACTCTACTATCCAAATGCCTCTGTGCTCGTGGACAACTTGACGCTCTACTCCCATCCTCAGTATTGTCGGGGTTTCACGGTGTTCGTCTGTGAAGGGTTAAAGCAAAGGTAGACTGGATCTCCTTTCCAGGTGGTTGCTCCGACAATAACCCTTACTCACCGTCGTTCGGCGGGTCTACCCTCGATCCTCTAGGCTCCACTGCTCGCCTCGGAGAGTACCCCAGTCGGTTTCACAACCGGCCTTTAAATTGCAAGATGAGTGGGGGCACAGATCGTTCCCTCAATCTGTGGCCCGCCCCGACACCGAACTCTTACATAGCCTTCAAGGTCGCCAACTGGTTTTCAGGTGTCCAGTAACACTGCAGTGGTCAGGTGTAATTGTGGCAAGAGCAAATTCCAATAATATGGTATCAGGCAGGTCACTCTGCTTTACTTCATTACACGGTCACAAGATAAATGGAGGGGATGATATCAAACACCAAAGAGTTTTGGTATTTTACTTAAAAGACAACGAGAAATATATATGCATCAATGTATCAGGAATAATATATGACAATTGCTCCATTCATAGCATAATATTCTGGAGCGCAACAATATGGTAACACCGGCAGCGCCACCTGTCAGATGTCAGCTGACCGGGACCCTCGCGATCGTGGGAACAGACTAGTACTTGTTTTCTAATTCTGTCACGATCCCCGTTTATTTAACTTTTTCCAAAACACTATTCAACATTCACATGGCTTACTTATGATTTCACTGGCCTCACGATCAACATCTTATTCACAATACTCTCACAGTGGCTTTTCACCGTACCAAAAGATTACTCTATTCTTAATAATATTTACTGTGAATGCACTCACTTGATCACTGAACTTTTCTTTATATCTATACTTTCTCTTAAAGAGATATCACTGGCAATCACTCCACGTATATGATATTATTCAGTACACAGGCATGTCATATATAAATCAGTAATCAAATTACAGGCATATATATATATATAAATCATGAAGATCAATACACAGGCATTTATATCAATAGATCATAGAGATCAACACACAGGCATTTATATCGATAGATTATAGAGATCAACACACGGGCACTTATATCAATAGATTATAGAGATCAATCCACAGGCATTTATATCAATAGATTATAGAGATCAATCCACAGGCATTTATATCAATAGATATAGAGATCAACACACAGGCATTTATATCAATAGATTATAGAGATCAACACAATATCTGGTTTACTACCAATATATATAATAATAATCACAGGAAATTAATAATAGTCACAGTAAATTCTTTGATGAATCTTGGTGCTTGCACACACCCACACATAGATATATATGTAAACTGATACTGTGAGCGCTCTGGGCAGGCTCACCACATACTGTGCTCTCTGTGACTTAGACTCAAGTGAGACTTGCTCACGACATATAAAATATCCTGACAAGAAAATATATAGCTAACTAAAGGGGAAATGGGAGGGTAACTGTAAACACCTACTTCACCTATCCTAGGATGACAGTTGGGTTGTAGCTCCTGGTCCAGGCTCTCGCCTCGTTCACCATCCAGAAACACAAGCCCACGCCTTAGGATGTCGCGTCTCGCCGCTTCTGTACACAGCAGGTCCGTGCTTCCCCTACAGTACGTCGCAGGGTTGAAGTCGGTCTCCTGGCCGTCAACTTTCCTCCCAACTACGGCAGCCAGCCTACGTCTCGGCGGTCGTCGTACGTTTCCCAATTAGTCCTTGTCACTGTACTCCCAGAGGAACTGCCTCTCACCACTACGAAGTCACTGTGAAGTTATCAGCCGTCCCAGACGATACTGCTTAAGCTCCACACGCACAGCACCCGACTTCAGAGCACTTGAAGCTCACAACACTGTCAATTCCCTCGTCGTCTAGATATATCGCTAGGTATTTGGGAAGACTTCTCGACGTGCTTGCATCCAACTGTTGACTCGTAGGGTTCCACGAAGGTGGGGTTACTGTCAAACTTGACAGGATCGTCGATCACACGTTCAACCTGGTTGACAAGGCTGTCAACCCGGTTCACTCACGGTGGGTGGCCCGGCCACTAAGCTGTCTCTTATACTGGTGAACTGCCAATGACGACACACGTCGATGCCCGGCCCACTTCTTGCAACGCACCTGTCCCTGAGCACTTGTTGCTCAATATTCTGTCAATTCCTTATCTGAGCCACATCTGGGTTGCAGGAAGACCTCACAGAGTGCGTGCCAACAACTGGAGACGCTTACATCCACCGGAGTTCGGTAAATCCGTCACTCTGACAGGATGACCGATCGCGCGTCCTACCTCTCGGACGTGTCGTGAAAGACTGATATCGCCACGGCGCCAACACGGCCGGACCCCCCATGCCTATGTGACGTCACTTTTTCCAAAGTTGGTTTTCATTGGCTCCCAGTGCCACGTCGCTGACGGTGACCAATCTGGCGCCACTGACGTCACACAGTTTTGGCGGGAGAACAGACTCGCCAGCGCCATATTGGCTCCCTAAAGGGCCTATCCCACAGGCCAAAATGTTCTATTTCACAAATTTCTCGGCTCTTCGAGAATACTGTTCTCTCCCACATATGTTCAATTGATGCCTGCAATGTAGAGAACGCTCGGGAATAGTGGACATGACTCTTACAGCAGGCGTGGGAGAATTAGAAGGGGGGAACACCGTCACATACCCCTCCCCTTAAAATAAGAGTCATGTCTGGTTAGTGCATGCGGGACAACGCATCTGCGACTACGTTGTCCTTTCCACTGAAAAATTTGGCTTCCAGCCAGTATTGCAGCCGCCAATGTGTGACACTCCTCATGTGTCTGCAGACCGTCTTCAAGGTCATCCTGGGCGTCCACTGCTTACCTATTACGGACCGAGGGCTCCACACCTCACGTCCGTTCACCAGCTGGAACTGTGAGAAGTTTAACGGTTCTGCCACTGCTTTGCAAATGGCCAACAAAACAGGGCCCGCTGTCTCTTCCCACTCGTCTTCCTGCTCTACGCAGAACATTCTCAGAGCTGTCTCTGAGGTGGAGTGGAATCTTTCGATCGCCCCCTTCGACTGCGATCGGTAGGGCGACGACCGAATCTGCATCACTCCCCAGCTTGTCACTGTTTGCCTGAACACTTGGACTGGAAAATGCTTCCACAGTCAGTTTGAATTTCTCTGGGCATCCTACCCAAGAGAAAAATCGTATTAGCTGCCCAGCTACTCCTTTGAGGTCAACCGCCGCATCGGAACAGCTTCCGGAATCTGGTTGACGCACACATTATTGTCATTAGGTAGGTATTCCCTCTCTTTGTCCTTGGCAACGGTCCCACTCCGTCGACCAACAGACGCTCGAATGCGGGCCCCAAACGCTGGAACAGGGACTAACGGGGCCTTTGGTAGGCGGATTGGCTCTTTCCTGCCCTCTGGCACGGTAAGCACGTCTTACAATAACGCCTCACG
>WNGS01111181.1:54984902-55041060 GCA_020271785.1 Procambarus virginalis | reverse complement strand
GACAACGAGGCTAAGTATTGGAGCCGCATCCCCTAAACGTGTGACGTTGAGCCCCTCTCCGAGAACCAGAAGCGCCCAGGGTGATCTGGTAAAGTATAAGCACTCTACCGAGTTTTGGGTTGGATTGTCCATAAAGAAGGATCAACAACAACACGCAACTGTAATAGTGCATACAGTGATTAGCTCATGTACGGGCTCACCATAGCCCGTGCTATTTGGAACTTTGTTCCAGATAGCGAATCTTTAACAACAACAAACAGATTAGCTCAATGCCCAATGGTTGGGATATCTGAAACTCTGGGAGTGGTTCGGCGACGACGCGAAGGCTTCACGACACCTGAGGACTTGTGGAACGTTCCTGGATCGTCAAGGACCGACTCAGAAAGCGTGGGAACCTCACACCATCGAGGGACAGGCGTCGTGAGCCAGGAATGTAAAGGTAGATCAATTTCCTTCTCTTTACCCCTTGTTTGAGTAGGCTAGGTAGGCCACAATATTTACCTATGTATGTTAAATAAATAAAATAAAATAAAATGCTTATTTAGGTAAGGTACATACATACATGAGATATTACAATGAATGATTGATTTATAGATAGGGCTAGTACATACAATGCCTAAAGCCACTATTACGCAAAGCGTTTCGGGCATGAAAAAAAATGACTAAAGCTTAATGCTAATTGAGTATAAAGAATAAAATGTGTTGAGAATAAATAAAAATAGAGATAAAAAAGGGGGGGGGGACATGGCTGAAAAAGCAGCACAAATACAATGGGTCGACAAACAGCGTTGATTAAAAAAAGAAGAAAAAAATAATAGACATGGGTTGACATAGAGGGTAAGGTAGGTTACAGGGAATTTATTAGGTAGTGCTTCGTTTTTATCTTAAACTTGTAATCTTTATCAATCAATCAAACCAGACCACAACAGCCAAATGTCCAAATTGTGGCGGCAAACATCATGCCTGGAGCACAACCTGCTCTGCACGGAAAGAAAAAGTGCAGACAGCTCAGGCCAGGATACACACACAGACCAGCACTACATACACCACCACCAACGTCTGGAACACTCGTGCACAGCCACAACAGACACTCACTCTCACAGAGCAAAACTTCCCGAATGTAACAACTCCAAATCAGAAGAACACACAAAAATGCTGCAGAAATACAACAGAAGCAAAAAGCAGTTACTTTCGGAAACAACACAACACATTTACAGTTTTACCACCGAGGTCCAGCTGACAAACATGGTGAAGATCATGGCAGAGTCCATTATCAATTGTATTCAGATGACGCAGAACGCCTCACAACAACAGTCTCAAGAAATCACTTGTGTAATAATGGAGACAATCGTGCAGCAGACCACAGTTACACAAGAATAGACAGTCTGAGACAAGACGGAGCACAAGAGGACAAACAACGCAACATGGACATACAGACTACCAACAACAGTCGGGTAGTCAAGACACCAGAACATCAACATTTACAAAAGCAACTGCAAGAATCAGTGACCACCCAAGATCAACAGAATCTTACAACACAAGAGACAAACAACAGCCAATGCAGTCTGATATGCAGTCTGATATGCAACAACATCAACAAAGAAGTATTGAACAGCAGAGACGCACAGGTTCCAACAATACAAGAGGCAGGCATGAACAATCAATGCAGCCCAATATGCAGCAACATCAACAACGAAACACTGGATGGTAGAGATGCACAGATTCCGAAAACACAAGAAACGGCCACGAGCAATCAATGCAATGCAATTCGAGCTACTACCACTACCAATAGCTGATACTAGAGAGTTGTGGATGGACGGAGGGTCTTCAAGGTGGATTTTAGCCTCGGTAGGCTGGCTGTACCAGTAATGGAGCGGGTTGGGTTAGTGTATACCTCTAGGTCTTCCGTTTTTCCTTTGGCTGAGACTTGCTGCGAGTGGACATGGCTGTGCTGTTGCTGGAGTTTGGTGAGGTGGCCTCCATGAGGAGGTCTTGTACCAAGTAGGTGTTGTATTTGTGCTGCGGCGGTGGAACTTCTACTAAGATTTCCTCGTCTGGGGAGTTCGTACCATCCGTAGTTGGTGGTTTTGTCTTTGGTCTCTCACCCTGAGGTAGGCTCAGGTGTCGTGGATTAGTGGTAGAAGCTTTCAGGAGCGTTGGTGGTGCTGTTAGCATTTGTAGACAGCACGTCTGCTAGCCCGTCTACTGAGATGGTCATGGTAGGAGTGTTGGGAGCTGGAGAGGGAAATATCTTTGTTTGTGCCACCCGGGTCTTGAATAGTTCTGGAGTCTTTGTTGAGATCGACCTCGACGGTCGTAAAGAGACTGAGGGTGCTGGTTGGTCCTTAAGTCCCCAGTTTAAAGGCCGGGTGGCCTGGTGGAAGGAGCCACTATTGGGTAGGACTGGGAAGTCTTCTGTAGGTTGGTGGGAGCTGAGGTGCTGGGTTTGGTGCCGGTGGCTCCGGCGGCGGAAGTAGAATGTTTGACCTTAGTGGATTTAGCCTGGATCCTAATGATTTCCTCTCTGGCAACGGTGGGAAATTGCAGGGTGATTGCCACTACAGGGCAGGCAGCAATGGGGGTTTGTCTTGCAGATGTAGTAATGATGATCCTGGCCGCGAAGGCTGCACATCTAGACGAGGTGCTAACACTTGTTGGTGGATTAGTCTTACTTCTATCTGCTGGATAATGCCTTCGGCTGTAACAAAGATGTAGAGGCTTCGGGGTGCCAGCAAAATATTAAGGCTTAACAATCAATATCACTTGTAAAACGTACGATCTCCGGTGAGAACCCTATTGATTATCTGGTAATGTTTAGGCCCAGTCATTGCACGGGACGAAAAAAAAGTAAAAGTAGAGTCTGGCACGACACCCACTGGGGTGCTGGTGTCGTGTCCCGCACTCCGGTGGGTGTGAACTCGTGCTACGGTGGGTGTGAGCCCATGCTCCGGTGGGTGTGAACCCGTGCTACGGTGGGTGTGAGCCCGCGCTCCGGTGGGTGTGAGCCCGCACTCTGGTGGGTGTGAACCTGCGCTACGGTGGGTGTGAGCCCACGCTCCGGTGGGTGTGAACCCGCGCTACGGTGGGTGTGAGCCCGCGCTCCGGTGGGTGTGAGCCCACGCTCCGGTGGGTGTGAAACCCGCGCTACGGTGGGTGTGAGCCCGCGCTCCGGTGGGTGTGAACCCGCGCTCCGGTGGGTGTGAACCCGCGCTCCGGTAGGTGTGAACCCGCGCTCCAATGGGTGTGAACTCGCGCTACGGTGGGTGTGAACCGGCGGTCCGGTGGGTGTGAACCCGCGTTCAAATGCAAGAGTCACGCTCTACACACGCGGGAGAGCCACGCTCTGCACATGCGGAAGAGCCACGCTCGACACACGTGTGAGAGCCACGCTCGACACACGTGAAAGCCACGCTCGACACACGCAGGAGAGCCACGCTCAACACACGCGTGAGAGCCACGCTCGCGACACGCGTGAGAGCCATGCTCTACACACGCGCCCGAGCCACACTCTACACACGCGCCCAAGCCACACTCTACATACGCGCACGAGCCACGCTCTACACATGCGCGCGAGCCACGCTCTACACATGCAGGCGAGCCACGCTCTACACACACGTGCGAGCCACGCTCTGCACACGCGTGCGAGCCACACTCTGCACACGCGGGCTCACACCCACCGGACCGCCGTTTCACACCCACCGGAGCGTGGACTCACACCCACCGGAGCGCGGACTCACACCCACCGGAGCGCGGACTCACACCCATCGGAGCGCGGACTCACACCCACCGGAGCGCAGACTCACAGCCACCGGAGCGCGGACTCACACCCACCGGAGCGCAGACTCACACCCACCGGAGTGCGGACTCACACCCACCGGAGCGTGGAATCACACCCACCGGTGTGCAGTTCCTCCCCGGAGTGTGGTCGTCCCCTCGGAGTGTGGTCGTCCCCTCGGAGTGTGGTCGTCCCCTCTGAGTGTGGTCTCCTCCCCGGAGTGCGGTTCTCCCCCGGAGCCCCGCTCTCTCCTCGAGTGAACCTTGTGGGAGGCTCAGTCAATATGCTTCTTTATGACAGGTCTCACAAATTTCTTTGTGTCCCAGACGGCTTTCGTGACCTTGGACACGGCGTCAGATACATTAGGCAGGTGGTCTGCTATGTCGGAAAGGTCGTAGCTGATTTCGTCCATTTTTAGCCTCAGGTCTATCATTGGCTCAGTGTGCGTCAGTTTGACCATCATCTCCGGGATTGCTTCTTTGACGCCCGCGAGCGACTCTTTGACGCCCGCGAACGACTCTTTGACGCCCGCGACCGACTCTTTGACGCTCGAGACTGCGTCAGAACCTACGACCGAGTCCTTCAAGCCCACGAGGCAGCCTTTGACGCCCGCAAATGTGTCTTTGAGACCATCGACAACCTCCGTGGCTGTCCGTGTTTGCTGCCACCCGGGTTGTGCCGTCATGGGTTGATGGTGGTTTCTCACCGGGCCCCACATCCCCTGGGGCCGGGCCTCATCCCCTGGGGCCCGGTCGCCATCCCTGGGGCCCGGGCCTCATCCCCTGGGGCCCGGGCCTCATCCCCTGGGGCCCGGTCGCCATCCCCTGGGGCCCGGTCGCCATCCCCTGGGGCCCGGGCCTCATCCCCTGGGGCCCGGTCGCCATCCCCTGGGCCCGGTCGCCATCCCCTGGGGCCCGGTCCTCATCCCTGGGGCCCGGTCGCCATCCCATGGGGCCCGGGCCTCATCCACTGGGGCCCAGTTGTCATCCCTTGGGGCCCAGTTGTCATCCCTTGGGGCCCAGTTGTCATCCCTTGGGGCCCAGTTGTCATCCCTTGGGGCCCAGTTGTCATCCCTTGGGGCCCAGTTGTCATCCCTTGGGGCCCAGTTGTCATCCCTTGGGGCCCAGTTGTCATCCCTTGGGGCCCAGTTGTCATCCCTTGGGGCCCAGTTGTCATCCTTGGGGCCCAGTTGTCATCCCTTGGGGCCCAGTCATCATCCACTGGGGCCCGATCGTTATCCACTGGGGCCCGGTCGTTATCCCAGGGGCCCGGTCATCTCCTGGGGCCCAGTTGTCATCTCCTGGGGCCNATATAGGGATAATTATAATGAGTTAGAGGATATATATAATTATACTTTATATAAGTGATAAAGCCCTCATCTGGTCCCCATTCAGCAAAAAACAGCCTAGAGACACAAAGAAAATGAGTTTAAAATCTGTAAAAAAATGGGCCAAAAAAAAAATTCAGTCAGCTTCTGCCACCTGTGACCAATTTTTGTTGACCAGTTTCGTTCCAGCTTCACATACTTAATGACGGGTATGCTTTCTCCAAGACGCATAAGCCACAACAAAATTAAGAAACAAAGAAGAGGAGCGAGGGAGGGGGGTGGGGGATTTGGAGGGCAAGAAATATTGGCATTGGGCAATGTATTTATATGGTATTTAACCACCGTGCTGCGCGGAGTTTATTGAGAAATTCCCCCAGTGCGCATGAAATGAAGTGTTCCCCAAAAATTCTTTTTTCTTCGTAAAATGATAAATTCCCTTCCCTGAACATGTCTATGTAAAAATAAATACCAAATTCCACTTACTTTGGCTGTAGGGACGTGGACAAAGTGTGCTGTGACGTCATCAGGGCCTGGTCGCCCGTGCGTGACTCGCCCAGACACGGTCGAGCGGGCCATTCAAGCACCGGGTGTTGCCACAAATATATTTTCAATTATTTGTTTTATGTATTTCCAATGCGGTTTTATTTGTTTTTTTATCGTATATGATGCATATTTGTGTCCTTTATAATATGAATACAGTAGAACGTTCATAATATTCCATGGAACTGTGATACATGTGTCAGTAGTGTGTCCACAATAAATGTTTATTGTCGCAATATTACCTGTTAAAAATTCACTAAAATTACAATATGTACAGTTTCACACACTATTTTCACAGTAACACACTGTATTACACACCTTAATTACTTAGAACCCTTAATTATAGACCGGTATCATTGACAAGTGTAATAGTCAAAATATTGGAAAAAATAATCAAAACTAAATGGGTAGCACACCTGGAGAGAAATGATATAATATCAGACAGACAGTATGGTTTTCGATCTGGTAGATCCTGTGTATCGAATTTACTCAGTTTTTATGATCGAGCAACAGAGATATTACAGGAAAGAGATGGTTGGGCTGACTGCATCTATCTGGACCTAAAAAAGGCTTTCGACAGAGTTCCACATAAGAGGTTGTTCTGGAAACTGGAAAATATTGGAGGAGTGACAGGTACGCTTCTAACATGGATGAAAAACTTTCTGACTGATAGAAAAATGAGGGCTGTGATCAGAGGCAATGTATCGGACTGGAGAAATGTCACAAGTGGAGTACCACAGGGTTCAGTTCTTGCACCAGTGATGTTTATTGTCTACATAAATGATCTACCAGTTGGTATACAGAATTATATGAACATGTTTGCTGATGATGCTAAGATAATAGGAAGGATAAGAAATTTAGATGATTGTCATGCCCTTCAAGAAGACCTGGATAAAATAAGTATATGGAGCACCACTTGGCAAATGGAATTTAATGTTAATAAATGTCATGTTATGGAATGTGGAATAGGAGAACATAGACCCCACACAACCTATATATTATGTGAGAAATCTTTAAAGAACTCTGATAAAGAAAGAGATCTAGGGGTGGTTCTAGATAGAAAACTATCACCTGAAGACCACATAAAGAATATTGTGCAAGGAGCCTATGCTATGCTTTCTAACTTCAGAATTGCTTTTAAATACATGGATGGGGATATACTAAAGAAATTGTTCATGACGTTTGTTAGGCCAAAGCTAGAATATGCAGCTGTTGTTTGGTGCCCATATCTTAAGAAGCACATCAACAAACTGGAAAAGGTGCAAAGACATGCTACTAAGTGGCTCCCAGAACTGAAGGGTAAGAGCTACGAGGAAAGGTTAGAAGCATTAAATATGCCAAAACTAGAAGACAGAAGAAAAAGAGGTGATATGATCACTACATACAAAATAGTAACAGGAATTGATAAAATCGACAGGAAAGATTTCCTGAGACCTGGAACTTCAAGAACAAGAGGTCATAGATATAAACTGGCTAAACACAGGTGCCGAAGAAATATAAGAAAATTCACTTTCGCAAACAGAGTGGTAGACGGTTGGAACAAGTTGGGGGAGAAGGTGGTGGAGGCCAAGACCGTCAGTAGTTTCAAAGCGTTATATGACAAAGAGTGCTGGGAAGACGGGACACCACGAGCGTAGCTCTCATCCTGTAACTACACTTAGGTAATTACACTTAGGTAATTACTCAGTACTTCGGAATTGAGTAATAATCAACGAAGTAACCCATGGTACACAGCGCGACTTCGCTCAGTGCACCAGGTACAGATAAATTTTCGCTGCTTGTTTCTTCATTCTGTGTGCTTGCAAATAACGCACTCACATACACCCTTGGCTTTAGTACTTGTAGGTGGTATGTAACCAAGCTTGTAAAGCATAAGGTAGTATTGAAAAGATTATAGGAAAAGATAAATTTGTAAGATAGTCTTGAAAAGATCGCTTTGTATGGTCCCACACAGAAAGAGATTCAGCATACGTAAAGAGTGTCCGTCAGTCAGGAAGAGATTCAGCTAGCCTCAAGAGTGTCCATCAGTTGAGAAGATTCAGGCATTCTTGAAAATATCTATGGAAAACACCAAAATGGAAGCCGCTAACACTGTTCATCTATGCCATTTGTATCAGATGCATTATCACTGAACGCAAAAAATGATTCATCTAAGTATCATCTAAATAAATAGCATAGAATTGCAAAGATGACGCTCAGAGCTTCAACTGGATACGCTCCCTGTATCGTCCTCATTAGGTGCTGTATCACTTGCATCCGACCTTTGTGTTAGGTCCTTATTGCGCCTGGCTTCCCCAACATTATGACCCCTTATGTTCTTCAAACAATAAGGTTTGAATTTGACTGACAGAGCATTATCTTCAACACCGTGTCGGACAGGTGTTTGGGAGCCAGAGGCGTGTGCGCCACCCATGGTTGCTCATTCAGTACTAACCCAGCCAGCAGCCCCAGGGCATTCTGGGATTTTTTTCCAAGATGGCTGCCTCTCACTGGAGGTCCTAAGAGTCCATTTCGTACACAACCAAGCTCGTACACATTTAGAATTGGTTACGAAAAATCGAAGTGTTTTCTCGGTTGGCGCAGTTTCCCGCCGACCGAGAAAACTCGGTTGGCGCAGTTAAGTGGTTAATAAAATACAGCAAAATAACATAATCGATCATCATTATTTTGCCTTCCAGGTGGGAATCAACAATTCTAGAAGGCACCAGCTGCATCCTCCTTACTACTATTCTTTTGCATCGGACAGGAACTTGCATCTCTCTATCACTGCATTGTCCATGAGTTCCACTAACTAGGTGTTATTGTTATCAGTACTAACTGCAAACATTTTTTTTAATTCATATAAAATCCATTTCTTAACATTGAAATGAAATCTTCAAGACGGTGATGCCAAATAACTTGATATTTGTTTAACACTTTTTACTATATTTAATTTTTGGATGAATATTTTTGTGCATCCGGCCCCTTCCTTGTTCCAACCGTCCACCACTCTGTTCGCAAAAGTCAACATTCTAATGCTGTTGCTATAACTCTGTTTAGTTAGCTTAAATATATGACCTCTTGTTCTTGAAGTTCCAGGTTTCAACAATTCTTCTTTATCAATTTTGTCGATTACTACATATGAAATAGCAACGGGAATCATATCCAGTGTGGATTTGCATATCTAAAGTACAACCCGGAATTATTGCAAGGGTACAAAGGTTGAGAAATGCTGCTTCAAAGTCTGGACCACAGAAAATACCAGGAAATGAGGGCAAAATTGAATTTGAGGGGCATGTTCTGAGGCGATGTCAAAACACGCGAAAATACTGCTCACCAGAGGGAGGGAGGGTGCCGGGGAGCCTTCGAGTCTCACCCCGAAAATGGCGTTTCATTACATTCAATGCTGGTTTTCTGGGGGAAGCCCCGCCGACTCCCCGAAGCTAACTTCCCAAAGATCACAGAAAACTTTGACTTACCCGGGAGATGGTCAGTTCTCACCCCTCAATCTTGAAGCCGAGACAACTGGCTGCAACCGCCGACCCAATGCAATGCAGGCCCAACAAGGTCCAGGAACATTGACAAATTAGCGAGCGGCCAAAACCCTGTTCGATTTACCGAGTCTAAGATGGAGAATGGCAAACACAAATATCATAGCAGGGAATGACCAGGGAAATAACCAGCCACAGGTCAGAGAACTTTTGAGATTCTGTGACAAATTCTCGCTCAATCAACAGATTACAGAACCAACTAGGAACGAAAACACACTAGACTTGTTATTCACAAACAATGATGAACTAATCAGAGACATAACAATCTCAGATACTTCATACTCAGACCATAAGCTCATTGAAGTGCGAACTAGCATAAATAACGGTAGTAGATCTAAGAGACCCAACAAGCGAGAAGGAATATTCAATCAATTCAATTTCAACAATAAGAGGATTGACTGGGAAAAAATAAATGTAGACCTTTCAACCATTCAATGGGAGACGGTCTTAAGCGACAAAACTCCCACACAGGGAATAGCTCAACTGACAGCTGAAGCTTACAAGGTCTGCTTGAAGCACGTGCCGGTGAGGAGGGGCAGAAAGAGGAACACTCTAGAAAGAGAACGCAGACGACTGTACAGGAGAAGGAAAAAAATTACGGAAATGCTTCGGCAGACACAACTATCACAAGCAAGGAAAATAAGCCTAAGCAGGGAGATCGAAGAAATCGAACAAACGTTGAAGCGATCATATGAGTCTGAGGAAATGGAATTGGAACAGAGAGCTATACAAGAGATAAGGAAAAATCCGAAATATTTTTTCACATACGCTAAATCAAAATCCAAAACCTCGACCAGTATTGGACCGTTAATTACAAATGAAGGTACGTACACAGAGGACAACAAAGAGATTAGTGAAATTCTAAGAAGCCAGTATGAGGCTATGTTTAGCACACCAATTAACAACATGAAAGTTGATGACCCAGACAGCTTCTTTATGAATGACATTCAAGCTGCAGATAATATAACGGATATTACCACAAACTCGGAAGACTTTGAAAGAGAAATTGACAATATGCCCATGCACTCAGCCCCTGGGCCTGACTCATGGAATTCAATATTCATAAGAAATGTAAAGTACCAGTAGCGAGAGCACTCAGCGTAATATGGAGAAAGAGCCTGGATACAGGGGAGATACCAGCAGCACTTAAATCTGCAGATATAGCTCCGTTGCACAAGGGGGGAGTAAAGCCTTGGCAAAAAATTATAGGCCAGTTGCACTAACATCACACATAATAAAAGTGTTTGAAAGAGTGATTAGGAATCAAATTTCTAGTTTTATGGAAAACAATGAATTGCACAATCCAGGACAACATGGATTTAGAGCGGGAAGATCCTGTCTGTCACAGTTACTCAACCACTATGACAAAATCACAGAAGCCCTAGAAGAAAAGCAAAATGCAGATGTTGTATACACAGACTTTGCAAAGGCTTTCGACAAATGTGACCATGGGGTGATAGCTCACAAAATGAGGTCAATGGGAATAACTGGAAAAGTAGGACGCTGGATACTCAATTTCCTGTCGAACAGAACACAAAGAGTAACAGTCAATCAGATAAAATCGAGTCCAAGCGATGTTAAAAGCTCTGTACCTCAAGGTACAGTCCTTGCACCGCTACTGTTCCTTATTCTCATATCTGATATAGACAAAAATACACGTCACAGCTTCGTGTCATCCTTCGCAGATGACACAAAAATCAGCATGAAAATTACCTCTGCTGAAGACATTGAAAAACTACAAACAGATGTCAACAAAGTTTTCGATTGGGCAGCAGAAAATAATATGATGTTTAACAGTGATAAATTTCAGGTACTCAGGTACGGCAAAAATGAGGATCTGAAACATAATACAGGGTACAAAACACAATCAAATCTTCCCATAGTAGAAAAACAGCATGTCAAGGATTTGGGAATAATGATGTCCGACGATCTAACGTTTAGGGAGCATAACCAAGCAAATATCGCATCAGCCAGAAAAATGATCGGATGGATTACGAGAACTTTCAAATCCAGGGATCCCATCACAATGGTTGTACTCTTCAAGTCACTTGTGTTGTCCCGTCTCGAATACTGCTCAGTACTCACTTCCCCCTTCAGAGCAGGAGAGATTGCTGAAATAGAGGGAATACAGAGAACATATACGGCACGCATAGACGAGATAAAACACCTAAATTATTGGGATCGTCTCAAAGCTCTCCAAATGTACTCTCTAGAAAGGAGACGAGAGAGATACCAAATAATATACACGTGGAAAATACTGGAGGGCCAGGTCCCAAATCTACACAGTAAAATAACAACGTACTGGAGTGAACGATATGGAAGAAAATGCAAGATTGAACCAGTGAAGAGCAGAGGTGCCATAGGCACAATCAGAGAACACTGTATAAACATCAGAGGTCCGCGGTTGTTCAACGTCCTCCCAGCGACTATAAGAAATATTGCCGGAACAACCGTGGACATCTTCAAGAGAAAACTGGACTGTTTCCTAAGAGAAGTCCCGGATCAGCCGGGCTGTGGTGGGTATGTGGCTCTGCGGGCCGCTCCAAGCAACAGCCTGGTGGATCAAACTCTCACAAGTCGAGCCTGGCCTCGGGCCGGGCTTGGGGAGTGGAAGAGCTCCCAGAACCCCATCAACCAGGTATCAACCAGGTATCAACCAGGACCCCCAAAAACCCTGCGCCTGAATGTCCACCCAAGACATGTTGCCAAAGATGGCAGCCAAAGCAGCAAACTTACATACATTGTGGGCACGAGGATAGACCGCAGGCTGGCTAGACTTGGTAACCCTGAGGACGACCTGGGAGACCCACGTCCTGGAACAGGGAAGGAGGGAAACCGGGTCAACCCAAAGCGCGTCCCGGCCACCGAAGCCATGGCGCACAAATAACGGCGGAGAACACAACACATGATGCACCCCTGACCTAACCAACCAAGCATAAAGAACCTAAGGTCCCCTCTGGAAGCAGCAGACTCATTCTTCACCAGAAAAAAGGAGACGACTGCAGATGATCAAACCTACCAAAAGAACAAACCCCTGCACCGGAGAAGAGCATGAAACTCCCAAACCCGACCCCCCAGAGGCCAATGCCAACAGGAAAAAAGAACTTAGAGAAACAATCCTGAGCCGAAGGGGCCATGACAAACCGAGAGAGAAGAGACAGCACCCGGCTCAGGTGGCATATGAGCTGGCCGGAGGTGAAACAACACACAAGACAGCTTGCGGAATGGAGCAAACATAACATCAATACTGAACGCAAGATGCAGCGGCTCCGCCAGAGCCGCATGACATGACTGTCCTGGAACAACCACGAAAGGAAGGACAGGACAACCCTATCAGAGACCAAAGTACACCTACGCAGTGATAGGAAAAACAGGAAGGACCACCAGGAAACTTCATGTTGCCACTCAGACGAAGCACCCAGGTGGGAGACCAATAACGAAGCCACCTGCGCCCCATACAAATGATGAGAGACCCGAGTCAGCAACTCTAGAAGCGAAAACTCGAGGAGAAGAACGAACCAGCCTCGTACCGGGCTGGACCGATCTGGTTGATACCTGGTTGATGGGGTTCTGGGAGTTGTTCTACTCCCCAAGCCCAGCCTGAAGCCAGGCTTGACTTGTGAGAGTTTGGTGTTGCTCGGAGCAGCCTGCAGCCCCACATACCTACCACAGCCCAGTTGGTCCGACACTCCTTGGAGGAAACAGTCTAGTTTTCTCTTGAAGATATCCACAGTTATTCCGGCAATATTTCTGATAGTCGCTGGTAGGATGTTAAACAACCGTGGACCTCTGATGTTTATACAGTGCTCTCCGATTGTGCCAATGGCACCCCTGCTCTTTACTGGTTCTATTTTGCATTTTCTTCCAAATCGTTCACTCCAGCACGTTGTTATTTTACTGTGTAGATTTGGGACCTGGCCCTCCAGTAATTTCCATCTGTATATTATTTGGTATCTCTCTCGTCTCCTTTTGCTGAAAGAGGCAGAGCTGCGGGAAGACCCCTCAGGTTCAAACACCGAGCAAGCAGTGCCTGAAACCAAGGCTGGGCCAGCCACCAAGGAGCCAACTTTCAAGCCCAGCAGGACACTTTCCCCTGGTAAGTCTCCAAGTGAGCCAGGACCTGGCATAACAGCTAAACCAGGTGAAAAAGGTACAGGTAACCCCACCTCGCCCAGTCCTGCCTGAAAGTGCTGACCCCCTGACGGCCTCTCAGTCGAGGAAGGGAGACGCCTCGACCTCACCGATGTGAAGAGATCCACTTCCGGAGTTCTGAACGTCCAGCAGAGTCAACTTAACGAGTTGGCGTCGACCTTGCCAGCAACAGTTCAGTCAAGATCTGAGGGTGTGGATCACTGGTGTGAGGGTCTTGGGCTCCTCCTCTCCCCTCCCGGGTAGGGGGGGGGGGGGGCGGTACACAGACAGCAGCACAGTAACGTGATGACATCATGCTAGTTTGCTTATTTTCCTTTGGGGAGTTCTGTCCACTCATTCAGTCTTCATTAGTAATATTTTCACCAGAATAGGGGTTTGTTTTGGGGCGCCTACCTTTCTGGGTGCCAGACCCTGTCGATGGCAGATATAGAATGCTCTCAACCACACGGGGGGTTTCTATAGGCCATTGCTCCTCGTGCACCTCTGAGGGGGCCAGGTTCTGGCTCGTGGTCCCTGCTAGGCAAAAACTCCATGCACACTGACTGATGTCAGAAAGCTAACATATCCGTATCGGCCTGGGAGCTGACGGCTCTCCCCCCAGGAAAAAAAAAGTTAATGGTTGCCATGAATAATCAATTTCAGTGAAAAACAATAATGACTTTTTATACAACGGGTCTAAAGCACAAAATAAATTTCTGGAAACTCTGTAATAAGGATTTGTAAAAGGAAAGAAAGGGGGGAATGATCTTATGATACCAAAGACACCTTGTTACAAAATAAAAAGGTACTCACTATATCCAAAAAGAAGTCAACATGTGGTCGCTTGTGGACGAAGAACCTCACTGGATGTCTGTCTATCGTAACCTTTAATACAAAATCTGGTGGGGTACCTGGCTTTACCATTTGCCGAATGACACCGTCATGGTGAGAATGAATGAGCGTCTCGTCCAAGTCTAATACTAAAACTTTACGCTTCACCAGACCTGCCAATAGAAACGTTAAATTAAGCTCAAAATATTAGCTAAACTTTTTATTACCCACTTTTCCTATTTTGTAAGGTGGGGGGATATGAGACTTGAGAAAGATAAACAATAGTTAATACCAAAATTTATATACTGAACTAAAAAATAAACATAACTAGTGTATTCATTGCACAATTTACAATACTGTAATATACTGTATATAGCATTACAGGAGACCCGAACACCACCAAATTTCAGTAGTCATCCACAGCAGAACAATAATGATTCACAAGACCAGCTGTACAGTGCCTCTCTTGTCAACTGTCCTTTACAATGTATACAAATAAATTTACTCTCTCATTACGAACCACTTCCATCCAGCCTAGTCTCTTACCATATTGTGTGTTGTTGATATACACTTCCCACTTTCTCTCATACACTTAACTCATCCTCTTACCTTCCTCTCCTCTTCCTACCCTTAAATTCACTTAAAAACATACACTTAGCCAGTCTACCATCATTCCATTCCTACACCATGTGTGAACCATCTCCATACACAGTTCACAATATGATGTTGTATTCATATTTGCCTTCCACATCTCTCCACGGCATCTTCGTGTCTTGCTCTGTTTACTGTCCGTGCACCACACATTATCAGATACACCATACAGATACACCAGTCTCCGTGGTGTAGTGGTAAGACACTCGCCTGGCGTTCCACGAGCGCTTAGTCATGGGTTCGTATCCTGGCCGGGGAGGATTTACTGGGCGCAAATCCTTAACTGTAGCCTCTGTTTAACTCAACAATAAAATGAGTACTTGGTTGTAAAAACGATTCTTCGTGGTGGGGATCGTATTCCAGGGACCTGCCCGAAACGCTACGCGTACTAGTGGCTGTACAAGAATGTGACAACTCTTGTATATATCTCAAAAAGAAAGAAAAAATAATAAATTTTTGCTCTAACTCTTGATCTTCCATATTAGTAACACCATTGTTTACAAGTGGACAAAAGAGGTAGCTCTAGCACTACTTTATGTTGTAATTTGGCCCAGAAATCATCAAACATTTGCATATCTACTTAGAAAGCCCATACATCTTTTCTCAATTATGGTGACTTAGTTTGAATTTCTTAAACAATTTACAAGCTTGGAAACACTGAGAGGTCATTCTTGACCCCGAGACCATTAAAGACAGCCTTATAGTGTTTCAATCTCAAACTTTTTATAAAGGAAACTAAGCTGCCATGACTGAGGAAAGATGTATAGTTGTTGTAAAGTTGCATAAATGCTTCATGAATCCTGGCCCAAGTCACACCAATTATTTATTGCTGTTTTTATCCCCAATGCTTTTCATTGCCCTAGGGGTTTTTTCATTATCTAGGGCTTTCATTGCCCTAGGGGGCCGGCCGGCCGAACGGACAGCACGCTGGACACATGATCCTGTGGTCCCGGGTTCAATCCCGGGTGCCGACGAGAAACGATGGGCAGAGTTTCTTTCACCCTATGCCCTGTTACCTAGCAGTAAATAGGTACCTGGGAGTTAGTCAGCTGTCACGGGCTGCTTCCTGGGGGGTGGAGGCCTGGTCGAGGACCGGGCCGCAGGGACACTAAAGCCCCGAAATCAACTTAAGATAACCTTAAGAAGGGGTTTTCCATTACCCAGGGTTTTCATTGCCCTAGCTTCTTCCTTCCTTATCAGTACTCTTAACACTTTCGTCCGGGCATGACGCAATGCTGCACCATCCGTTTACTGGCGGTGGTCTCAGGGATGACGCAATGCTGCACCATCCACTAAAAATAATCGCCAAAAATCAGGTTTTTATCCAATTTTGGGGGGACTGGTTTTAAAATGCATGCCTATGTCTTCCCTACACCCTATGTCATGTTCAACACACAACACTGAGTTGGTAAGTACAAAGAGTGTATGTAGTGTGTAGGAGTGTAGCTGGAATGCGTCTGGGCGCTCACTCGCATCTAACGCGTGGCCCGTCTTTAACTCGTCGGCGGTTGGAGCGTGACCAGGTTTTTTATTTTATATGCTAATGTTCCTCTAGAGAATTCTATTGCAAACCCATTGATACCAAAATGAAAGACCTAGAACGAAAATTGAGGTGACCAGAGTGAAACGAGTGAACACATTTTATCGCTTTTGCACGCTCCTGGGTAACTCGTTCGCACTTTCTCTGTTTGCTGTGGGTAATTAGCCGGGCTTTTGGAGTTTACATGTATTTAGTGCTGTAGAGAATTCTATTGCGAACACAATGATACCAAATTTAATCTTGTAGGACGAGAATTGAGGTGACAAAGTTGAAGAGAGTATACACTTTTCAGAATTAACGCGCGCTCCCGTGAAACGCTGGGACCCAAATCGCATAGTTGAGGGGAGGGGCACTGGCCATGCTAAAGTGTTAACTTCAATTGAGCAAATTATTTTTATCAATCGGACATCTCATATTTAAACTGATACAATAATTTCCAGCATTGTTGCATTCATTCTTATTCCACACACTGCACACACACACACAGCTGGAGTGGAAGACGAGAGAGTTGTGGCAGTGTGACCCATCGTATTTACTCTTGTCTCGTGTATACATATTACCAATGACTTAAGTTCAACATGCAAATACTGTAATAAGATTTTTTTTCCACCATCATAACTTTACTTTCACACATTCGATGCATTTTCTCCCATACAATAACTTTCAGTTTGTCTACATAACATACATGCACTGCTAAAACTACTAACACATGCATACATTAAATTTGACACACTCAATTATTCACATTAGGTAACCCAGCCCACTCTTGAAATGAAAGTAACATCATTTTGGTATGTCCTGGACCCTTATAAAGGGTCCAGGACCCTTTATACAAGAGTCAGGAGTCCATGAAAAAACAAAATCTCGATCGCTTTTATTAAATTTCATGAGTGGATGTTATTTGTTTTAGCCAAATTATTTTAACTTGTTATCTGCATAGTTCACCTAAGCAATATGAAATACATCAAAACTGAATTTAGTATATTTTTTACATAAAATAAACACAATTCCATTCAGCATTTAACAAGACTACTCACTTAGCCGGTGTTTAGAAAGAGGGGAGAGCGGCAGCACTTCGTACTTGACTGGCTGGTACTGCAAAACCTGTTGGCAATAATACATTTACAGTGCCTCATCGTAAGTGCTGTAGCTTGCATAACAAAAAAAAAATGCATCACTATAGCCAGTTAATTTATTGAATTGTAATTATGATCAATTGCAAATAAATTAAATTATAAAAGCAATGTTAATGATCTTTTACTTATGCTACTGTAATTGGCATTTCACTTTAAAATATTTACTTAAACTTTCAGTGGGTATTAGGAGAAATTTTAAAACATGAATTGTACTATGTCAGATTATTGGAAAAGAAAGAGCTGGGATTATACCAATAAAAAAGATTTTAACAATTTTACCCCAGTCAATATTGTATTTTAGAATATACACAAAAACAGAAGGAAGAACAAATGTGACAGGTGTTTGTGGGTGCATGTTTGGTTTTCAAATGTTCAGTAACATTTACATGCCCAAACTTCAGCTACAGAGCCCTTCTTCTCTTTGGAAAATTTAATAAATGCATTGTACAGGTTGCTCACAAGATTAATATAACTCCAATGCCAACCCAACATCGCATGCTTTCAGAGGTCCTAACATGTGACCTCTCACAAGTCGAGCCTGACCTCGGGCCGGGCTTGGGGAGTAGAACAACTCCCAGAACTCCATCAAGCCGGTATCAAGCAGGTAAATCATTTACAGTACTCAGGTTATCAAGATATACTTCTGCCTTCAATCTTGTGCTGGTTCTGGGGATCAATGTCCCCACAGTCCAGTCTCTGACCAGGTCTCCTGGTTGGTGATCTGGTTAACCAGGCTGTTTGAGGCAGTTGCTTGCAGTCTGAAATTTGAGTCACAGCCCAGTTGATCACATACTTTGTAGGTGCTTATCAAGTTCTCTCTTCAATACAGCAAGAGGTTGGCTATTTATGCCCACTATGTTTCGAAGGAGTGTTGAAAAGCCTTGGTTCTCAATGTTGACAGAATCACCTCTTATCGTACCAATTACATATCACTAACATAACTAGTCAATCAAAACCAACAAATTATCAAGTGTCAATACATAAATAAAACATTAGTGATTTCTAATAAAGACAATTAGATTCACAATATATAATAATTCCTCAGTAGTGTGTAACCACTGTATTATTATGACACATACATAAACACCAATTCTGACACATGCTGCCAATAGCAAAAATCATTTCTGAGCTTAACTGTGAAATCACCAGACTCCATATGATAGAAACTACAATATAATTTTGTAATATTTGTTTCATACAATTTTTTTTATGAAATTCTAAATTACTATTTTTATGTTTTCAAATACAGTATAATATTCAATGGTGGAAGACATCTAAACATGTTCAGGAAAGAAACGGATTAATGCTATGATGACCAGCCCCTTACCACCTTGACCAGCCCCTTACCTCCTTGACCAGCCCCTTAACACCTTGACCAGCCGCTTACCACCTTGACCAGCCCGTTAACACCTTGCCATGCAGAGCATATTAGGCATGTGTCCCCAAGTCTGCCATTTGTAGCTCAAAGCCAGAGTTCCCATAGACCCAATGTTATGAGAAATGTGTTCCCCAAAACACCAAAATCAACAGAACCTTTTTCAATTTACCTTGAATGTTAGAGTTGCCCCCTTTCCTGACATGGGGGGGGGGGCAATGTTTGTGAAAACCCCAAGTTTGGGCTTCAGTTGGGAGCCTCGGGACTCCTAGTGGATTCAGCTGAATCCCTCGTTGCATTGTTTTTTACCGTGTCGTGGAGTAATAGTCTAGGGTGCTAGCTTGGGGGATACCAAGTGAGCGGGTTTGAATCCTCCTCGTGGCTAAATCCTACTTAAATGTTAAGGCTGCTTCACCTGTGTTACGACTCCAATTTTTCCCTCAGCTATGCCTTAACGCATCAGCATACATTCTCTCTGAATTTATATTCTCTACAATTTTCAATGGAATAATTTTTTTATCAGTAAATTATGTACAGGATTGCATATTTCAATCATCAGCAAATCAACCCGATCAAAAACAATGCAAAAAGAAATGCCGAGTAGATCTGATCAGGATAGTTCATGTTTAATTATGACAAAGAATAATACTCATTAAAACTTTTCTTTACAGAAGCTTATACAATACAGTACTTGCAATCTAATGAAAAAACTTTTGAGTTGATGGTTGGTTCACCACAATTAACATTGACTGTAGGTACACCTACAGTCAACTTTAACTTTAGGTGATACAAAATGTCACACACAATCTAGATATATTGTACTGTATAATACTATCATGCCCAGATCAGCATGAGGGTGATCACATCAAAACAGTTTATTGAGAATGTGGCTTCAGGGTAATGAATCTCAAGCACATACTCTATACTATTAATGAATGCAGTGTTTAAAAAAATAAAAAAAAAGGTTAAAAACTTTATACATAAAAGATATAGTGTGAAATATGAACTCTGATACTGTTATCTAACCTATGGATGATAAACACACCGAGGACAAGGCTGAAGGACTGTGGTGTATCAGATACAGTAGTATATTGATAAAACAATGCCAGTTATTTTCATGACTGTTTTAAAATCCTTTTGCTTTTCCCCATCTTATGATACATACAGTTAGTATATTTATTTGTGGTAATTTTGTAGTTATTGCAGCCTCTGCAGTGGCTTTATTTATAATATATATATATATATATTATATATATATATATTATATTATATATTTATTTATTTATTGACACCCCGGCTTACGAATGCCCCTGTTCACAAACTTTTCGGGTTACGAGCCAAATTTCTTCATAAAATCCGAATCGAGCTACGAACTTTGCCTCGGGTATATAGTTTGTTGATACGTGTATGGCCGACCTAGCACGTGGTGGCACAGCGACCGTGCCTCAGTTTACCAGTGCCTCCCACCTACTGACAATCGCGCTTGAATTTTTTTAAATAATTTCAGTGTTTTTCGGATTTTTGGGTATTTGAACAAAAAAGTAATTATATATACAGTAGTACCTTCGTTTTTGTAGTTAATTCGTTCCCAGAGACGGTACGAAAACCGAAACTACGAAAACCGAAATGAATTTTCCCATAAGAAATAATGTAAATCAAATTAATCCGTTCCACACTCCCAAAAGTATTAACTAAAAAATAGATTTTATACAGAATAATACTCTTAGATACCTTCCCTTTATTGGGGACTCTTGTTGGTGTATGGAAGACAGTGAGGAGAGAGGAGGGGAGGGGGGTAGGAGGAGAGGTGTTAATGTTTAGAAGGGGGAGTCTCTTTCTATTATAACAGCAGTGATGACATTTCTGGGGTACTCTCTCATGTTTTTGCAGGCATACCACTAGGATCTGGTTGTGGCTCACTGCTTGCTCGTCTTACTAAGAATCTGTCTATAGACACTTATTTTTTCCTATGTTTTAACACTTGTCTATAGCGAGACATCACATTGTCTACGAATGATCTCTTGTTTTTCCTCTATCGTCATCCTCAACTATTTTCCTAAGTTGAACATTACCACTGACTGACTTATAACTCATGGCATGATACATAATAAGAACTTTCATGTTCAGAAACCAAAAAAGCACAAAACAATGAAATTCTTCACAAAGAATCTAAGATCATCACTAGGCGGGAGACTGGTAAACTGAAGCGCCACACTCGCAGTGGACCCGTACGCATATAAACACACTATGACCCCCGAGGCAACTACAACAACCGAATCTAGGAATTTACTATGACAACCAAATCAATTAATTTACTATGAGAACCGAGGTTCCACTGTATATCTCGCCACGGGTCCCAAGAAAGTCAGTGGTAAGGTTCAACCTAAGAAAATAGTTGTGACTAGAGGCAGTAGAGGATGTCCCTTTCTCATTAAGAAAATGTGTGAAGTATGGGAAGAACTGCAAAGTTTTGTTGAAAAAACTCACCCAGATAAAGCTGTAGCAGGCCATTGCATTGACCTTTTAAATGACAATGTGATGTCTCACAACAGACAAGTGTTAAAATGTAGGGAAAACAAGTGTCTTTAGACAGATTCTTAATAAGACAAGCAAACAGTGAGCCACAACCAGGTCCTAATGGTACTCCTGCAAAATGCAGTAGAGAGAGTACCCCACAAATGTCATCACTGCTGTTATAATGGAAAGGGGACTCCCTTTCCAAACACTAACACCTCTCCTCCTCCCTCCTCCTTACTGTCTTCCATATGCCAACAAGCATCATCAATAAAGATAAGCAATAACTTGTACATACTTTAGCACTAAAGATTTTGGTGAATTAGGTATAAAATGTACTTTGAAGTTAATATTTTTGGGAGTGTGGAACGGAATAATTCAATTTACATTATTTCTTATGGGAAACTTCGTTTCGAGTTACAAATTTTCAACTTGCTACCCGTATCTGGGAATGGATCAAATTTGTAAATGGAGGGGGCCACTGTATATATAAATAAAGTCACTGCAGAGGCTGCAATAACTACAAAATGGCAATCTTGGCACAGGAATGTATTAACCATTACGACAAATGGAACACCTTTACTTTAGCCCATGTTGAGACGTGCTGGTAGAAGACCCAATGAATGTTACAGCTTTGGTGAACATGTATACAAACCAGCAAAAGCTTATGATACACAATAGCCATCCTTGTATTCACATATATTTGTCTGAACAGTTTATTTATAAGGCTTGTACAAGATCAACCCATATTTTGCATAAACATGCAAAAATGGTTGATTATTCAACTTTATAAATGTCTGGTGTGCCTTCATCTGGAGTACTGTAGTTACCTAAGTGTAGTTACAGAATGAGAGCTACGCTCGTGGTGTCCCATTCTCCCAGTACTGTCATATAACACTTTGAAACTACTGATGGTTTTGGCTTCCACCACCTTCTTACTTAACTTGGCTCAACCATCTACCATGTATATAATATACCTACTTTATATACCTACTGGTACAGTATATAAAGTTTAGCTTTTGTGGTTGTTAATGTAAATGTTTCTCCTAATTAAAATATCAGTTTGTTTTATTTGTGTAAAATTTTATGTTTCGTTTGTGTTTGAGAGTATGTATTAGTAAACGAGTATGATTCTGTGTGTAAAGTTTTCCTGCGCATTTTCGTGAGAGGAGCGTCCCCTGCACTCCATGAGACAGAGAGGGCCGAGACTCCACACACACACACACAGGTTGTGGTGTGTGTGCTCGTGAGGTACTCACCTCACTGTGTGAGGTTATTGACCTCCATTTATACCAGTGTCTGGAACTGTAATCGTTAATCTGGTGAGTGAGAAATTATTCCTTGTTAATGTATTAACAAGGAATAATCTTGGAAGACACAGCACCTTGGTTGTTTTTCGAGTCCTACCAATTCAAAAAATATGGTACTGGGCCCACGTGGTCACTTTTGTGTTTGAAGTCTTTATAAATGCATATTGGTTCTACATCCCTGGTGTAGAAGCTAAGTACTTACCTCTTTATAGGTAAGTCAAGTACCTCTACTGTAAATAAGAAAGAAAGAATGGGTTTCTTGAGTTTGTACTCAAAAGTACGGCTTTCAATTCATGCCCTTACAACCACTCTGTTTACAAGTCAATTTTCTTACATTTCTTTGGCAGCTTTGTTTAGTTAGATTAACTTTATGACCCCTTGTTCGTAAAGTTCCAGGTCTTAGGAATTCTTCCTTTCAATTTTGTCGATTCCAGTTACTATTTTATAAGCGATGATCATATCGTCTCATTCGTCTATCTTATAGTTTTGGCATGTTAATGCCTCTAATCTCTCCTCATAGCTTTTGCTTTTCAGTTCCAAGTCATTTAATTACATGTCATTTGCACCTTTTCCAGTTTGTTGATGTGCATCAACAAATGAACAAATGAAAGTGTTAACACTTTGAACAAAGAACAAATGAACAAAAGAACAAAGAACAAAAACAAAGAACACAAGAACAAATGAAAGTGTTAAGATATAAGCAATATACAACCACTGCATATTCCAGCTTTGGTCTAACAAAGGTTGTAAACAATTTCCTCAGTATTTCACCAATCATGTACTTAAAAGCAATTCTGAAATTGGAAAGCGAAGCATAGGTTCCTCGCACAATGTTTTATTATGTAGTCCTCAGGTGGTAGTGGTGGTGGTTGTTTTAGATTCAGCTACTTGGAACAAAACGTTCCAAGTAGTATGGGCTATGGTGAGCCCATAGCTGTAACTCAATTGAGGCGAGATGATTCTTTGTCGTTTTAGATTCAGCTACTCGAAACAAAAAATTCCAAGCTGACCCATCTCATCATCTGCATGTAAGCTAATGAGAATATGGAGTAAGTATATTACTGACAACACACTTGCTACAGGTCCTTGGTGGGAGATTCCTTCTTTCCGTGGCTCTCTAGAGGGGGGGGGGACAGGTGACACTAATATCTAGAAGCACATTTAGATGTGCATGCGTAAGGAGTATCTCACTTTCAAAAGGACATACCATTACCTGCTCTTGAAACAGCTCAGTTCAGAACACCAATCATTTCAGAAGTTAACTCTCAGGTCTAACACTGCAACCCAAACATGACGGGGCGATCTCATTGAGACCTTTACAATACTGAACAAGTTGGAGGATGTTGATCCAAACATTTCTTTACAAGTCACATGTAACTCATATGGGGGATAACAGCTTCGAGCTCAGCAAGCCAGTGTAGGACAAAACACCAGAGCTGCTTTATCACCTATAGGGTTATAATGCCATGGAACGGCCTACCTGCCTTGCAGTTACCTTGCGATGATTTTGGGGCTCAACGTCCCCATAGCCTGGTCCTCGACCAGGCCTTCTGGGGTCGACAAGGCCAAAGCCACAAATGCCATGACAATTCTAGTTCAAAATTAAACTGGAATAAAAATTTAAGGACAATTTGGGGACCTTTGACCTTATACCTTCCAAGGCCACTCGAGATAGTGACCCCTCAAGTAAATTCGGGTAAATATTCGGTGAATGCAGTGGTGGCTCTCCCCAACTGGAGGCCTAGCTTGCTACTGAATATGATCAAGAGTTTTGTCAGTGGCAGTTGGCCATGGACAAAAGTTATGTATTGGAGAAGATAGGCCTAGCTGCTGCTGATTATGGGTGTGTGTGTATTGAGGCAAAGGGTCACCTGGCCAACGACAATTAAGGGACGAGTGTGTTGATTGTTTACATAAAATTAGATCACACACATACAACACTGCCACCAAATTTTGAAACCTAACCCGAGCCTAACAAGGCCTAACTTAGATTATGTGGTCTTTATAAAAAAAAAAGTAGTTGTTGAACAGTTATTATATACAAGTTGACCAAGCCCCCCCCCCTCACTACCAGTCCTGTGTACGAGGCGACTAACCACAAAAATCACTTCGTACCAAAACCTGTTCATCAATGGATTGTAAAAACCAAACAATTGGGCTGTTTTCACAATTTGGATCACACCATTCCTTGCCTAACCCCCACACTCCCCCTCCCTGCAGCAACCCCCCCCCCCACCCCCCAAGGGTCAAGAGTACCAAGAGTACTAGAGACAGTATACATCAGTCCCCACTCACCCCAAGACCTTGAGGCTCCTCACAAGAAGGGTCGACACGACCGTCTTACAAGTACCCCGAAGACTTGGGAAGTGCGGCGGATGAAAGCCCGAGATGACCTCATACCCGGGCACCAGTACCCTGGTACCCGGCGGCGGGGCACGGGTGGAGGCTGTGAGGAGGGGGAGGTGTGTGTGTGTGTGAGGAGCGTGTGAGGCAGGCATGTCACCTGCACCACCAACACTCACCGTTCTGGCCTGTTTCCGAAGGACATAGCACACGAAACTCCAGATCTTCTGAGCCAGAAGCAGGAACGCACGAAGGCCCATTTGTAGTTGCTTATACATTGGTGCCGGTGTTGTGGCGGCGTGGTCTCTGAGCAGCACAAGGTAGGTGCACACCGGACCGGAGGCGGAGCGAGGCTCAAACACACATCACCAGCCAATATTTACATTGTTGAGGACCTGAGTGGGCAACACACCGCCTCCATCGACCCACTTCTCGTCAACTCCGCCAACTCTGCCGCTCCCCGACAGATGGCGCGCCCGACGCCGCCGCTAAAGGTTCCCGTCAACCGGTTATTTTGTACCTGGTAAACATCCCCTTAATTTACCCTAACTTACTCTTAATGTATCTCTAATTCCATCTCTTAAAGGCAATTTATTTATTGCAATGTAATTTTCATGAGGGGAATATGTAGTTTTCTTTCTTTCGTATATCAATTTATCTGTAAATTTAAATCCTTAATGTGCACGTCCTAATATTATGGCTTATATAACATATCTATCTACATTTTGCCATTAGCATTATTCGAGACCATGGTTTAATTTTGCATGTAAGGTAAACACGTTGTTAATTGGCTTTGGGCGAAACATTTTATATAGTGTATACAGAAGTCTGTTTACTGTTCGTCAGACCAATTATCAGTTGTGCAGCACCAGCATCTTCATAAATATATGTTTATTCAGGTAAGGTACATACATACAAGTGATGTTACATTAATGGATTGATTTATAGATAGAGCTAGTACATACAATGCCTAAAGCCACTATTACGCAATGCGTTTCGGGCAGGAAAAACATTAATATCTAGAACTTAATACTAATTGAGCATAAAGAATAAAATGTGTTGAGAACAAATACAAATAAAGATAAAAAAAGGGGGAACATGACTGAAAAAGCAGCACAAATACAAAAGGTTGACAAACACCATTGATTAAAAAAAATAACAGACATGGGTTGACAATTCTTCAGTCCATATCTCGCCAAACACAAAATAACGCTGGATAAAGCTAATTGCTGGAACCCTGCATGAAGTATATGTCACTCAGTCAAGTTAAGAACAGTTGACTTTGACTATTAGCTGAATGAATGACCTTATGGACAACATGATTCATGTGGATATGGAACATGTGGAACATGGAACACACGAGTGGAACATGAACAAGGGGACACAGGTGGAAACCCAAATGAGCCACAGAGACATTAAAAATGATTGTTTTCAGTGTCAGAGTAATTAACAGATGGAATGCATTAGTTAGTGATGTGGTGGAGGCTGACTTCATACACAGTTTCAAATGTAGAATTTATAGAGCCCAGTAGCTGTGTTGCCAGGGACCATTTGGTCACCATTTGGTCCGGGAGACATCTCCCGTCACGCAGGGTGCAGTCCCGCCTCCACAGATCTCCAGTATCATCTCTTGATACTGGTAATGGCTCAAAACGGCCACCACTTACGGGCTATTCATGCCCGTGCCACCTTTTGGGTGGCTTAATCTTTATCAATGTTGCCAGAGATATTCGCTGCCAGCGCCATTGCGAGCTGGACGGACACGGATTTGTTCCCAGAAAAACTTACGATTCTGAGCACCCATCAGCTCAAATCATCGAAGAAGGAAGAATACATCAGTACTCCAAGACCCAGACAATATTTTGTTTGGAAAGAAACAATTCCGATTTCGTCTGCAACTGATAGAGAAACAACTCTTGTTGATTACCTGCTGTCCAGCTGACTGGTATTCTGCACAACCCAGTAGCAGGCGACCCGAACTCTCGAACCGCACTCTCGGCGCCCATCACCGATAATATTTGTGTGTGTGTGTGTGTGTGTGTGTGTGTGTGTGTGTGTGTGTGTGTGTGTGTGTGTGTGTGTGTGTGTGTGTGTGTGTGTGTGTGTGTGTGTGTGTGTGTGTGTGTGTACTCACCTAGTTGTGTTTGCGGGGGTTGAGCTCTGGCTCTTTGGTCCCGCCTCTCAACCGTCAATCAACAGGTGTACAGATTCCTCGGCCTATTGGGCTCTATCATATCTACACTTGAAACTGTGTATGGAGTCAGCCTCCACCACATCACTTCCTAATGCATTCCATTTGTCAACCACTCTGACGCTAAAAAAGTTCTTTCTAATATCTCTGTGGCTCATTTGGGCACTCAGTTTCCACCTGTGTCCCCTAGTGCGTGTGCCCCTTGTGTTAAATAGCCTGTCTTTATCTACCCTATCAATTCCTTTGAGAATCTTGAATGTGGTGATCATGTCCCCCCTAACTCTTCTGTCTTCCAGCGAAGTGAGGTTTAATTCCCGTAGTCTCTCCTCGTAGCTCATACCTCTCAGCTCGGGCACTAGTCTGGTGGCAAACNAGTATTGCATACAAGAATAACATTTTTTCTCAAACTGAATGTTAAACTTAACAATATAAAATAGAAAGAGCATTAGTGTTACAATAACCGAGACAAATTGAATCAGTTTTCAATATTCAGATTTATAGTAATATAATGTATATGCTAAGAAATCAAATTACAGTGGTACCTCGCATAACGATCGCCCCAAAAAGCGAACATTTTGGGTAACGAACGACCCGATCGGCGTCAAATCGTCCTGTATGGCGAACGCTCGTTTGAGTAACGTCAACACCACATGGTGGGGTCGCGCTGCTTCTTGCACATTCTTAGACGCCTCCGATGATGCACATAAATTATGTTGTTCTTGTTTAAAGATGCTAATGATGCTGGGATATAAAGGGGTGACTGCCGAGATGTTGCAAAGTATTGACGTTTTTGTAGAAAAAAAAATAATTTCCGATATACAACAAATGTCAAAAAGGTTCGTTCGGTGTTCAGCAGGTAGGCTGCTCCATTATAACAATCTTTCTTTGTTTCAAATGTGTTCCATTTGTTTTGTATTTGTCATTTACGTCTCAATATGGAGCAGCCTACCTTACATACACTGAACAAACCATTATGACATTTTCCTTTCTTCAAGTGTTCAAATGTTTATTATTTTTCATTTGTCTTATAGCAAAAGGTTCGTTCGGTGGTAGGCAGGTAGGCTGCTCCATGTTTCTTACATAAAAAACGTAAATAATAAAAAAATGAAGAATTTTGAAAACCAGAACAAATGTCAAAAAGGTTCGTTTGGTGGTCTACAGGTAGGCTGCTCCATTTTTCTTAAATAAAAACAAAACAAAATAAAAACTGTTGAAACAATTTGAAAAATGGACAAATGCCATAAAGGTTCGTTCAGTGTTTGTTGGGTAGGCTGCTCCATTATTGAGACGTAAGTGACAAATACAAAACAAATGGAACACATTTGAAACAAAGAATGATTGTCATAATGGAGCAGCCTACCCGACAAACCCTGAACGAACCTTTTGCTATAACAAATATGAAAGACTAGGGCTGCTGGCTGGGTTAGTACTGCGTGAGCAACCATTTGTGGCACACGTGCCTCGGGCTCCCAAACACCTGTCCGACACGATGTTGAAAGATTGCCCTCAGTCGGTGAAATTCAGACCCTATTGTTTGAAGAACATAAGGGTCATAATACTGGTGAAGCTAGGCACAATAAGGGCTTAACACAACGGTCGGATGCCAGTGATACAGCACCTATGAGGATGATACAGCGAGCGTATCCAGTTGTAGCTCTGAGCCCCACCCTTGCCATCTCCAATTTATATAGATGATACTTAGATGAATCGTTTTCTGCGTTCAGTGATGATGCATCTGATACAAGTAGCATAGATGAACAGTGTTAGCGGCTTCCATGGTGGTGTTTTCCATAGATATTTTCAAGAATATCTGAATCTCTTCGTGACTGATGGACACTCTTTGAGGCTAGCTGAATCTCTTCCTGTGTGGGACCTTACACAGCGATCTTTTCAAGACTACCTTACAAATTGAGCTTTTCCTATAATCGTTTCAATACTACCTTATGCTTTACAAGCTTGGCTACATACCACAAGTATTAAAGCCAAGGGTGCACACGAGTGCGTTATTTGCAAGCACACAGTATGATGAAACAGGAAGTGAAAATCTATCTGTAGCTGGTGCAACGAGAGCGAAGTCGTGCTGTGTACCATGGACTACTTCGTTGATTATTACTCACCTCCAAAGTACTGTGTAATACAGTGTGTTACAGTGAAAATAGTATGTGAAACTGTACATATTGTAATTTTAGTGAATGTTTACCACGTAATATTGTACAATGACATTTATTGTGGACACATTACTGACACATGTATCACAGTTCCATGGAACATTATGAACATTCTACTGTATATATATTGTAAAGGTCACAAATATGCATCATATACGATAAAAGAAACAAATAAAACCGCATTGGAAATATATAGAAAAAATATTTGAAAATATATTTGTGGCAACACGCGGTGCTTGAATGGCCTGCGGACCGTGTCTGGGAGCTTCACACACGGGCGACCAGCCCCTGATGACGTCACAGCGCACCTTGTCCACGTCCTCACAGCCAAAGTAAGTGGAATTTCGTAATTATTTTTACATAGACGTGTTCAGGGAAGGTAATTTATCATTTAACAAAGAAAAATGATTTTTTGGGGGGAACATTTGATGTCATGCACACTGGGGGAATTTCACAATAAACACAGTGCATAACAGTGGTTAAATGGGGACATTCGTTTTGTATGACGTCCGTTTCACATGACGAACATGAACGGATTAAATTCGTTATTCGAGGTACCACTGTATGTGAATATTGCTATGGTAAAAGACTAAATTACAATGTCACAATTACATCATGAGGTTTAACACAGCAGTATGCAACCTTCTAATGGGCCTGGGAAATTATAAATGCACCAATAGCTTCACATACACACAAGTGGATACATACTTGTATGTACACATGCAGTGTACATTAAATTTCTTTGCAGATTGACTTTTTGCTCCTCTTATCTGGCGCAATCAAGACTTTTTCAAGATACTAAAATGTGCCAATTCAATATGCCAATGTTATCACAGCCATTAATTACTCAATAGTTGTATTTGCTTGGCTCTAGCTGAACATGAGCATGTCTAAAAAGCCCGCTCACACACAATGCACCATACACATTGTGGCAAAGGAAGAACACCAGTGTGTGCAGAGACCCAGATATGTCAAGAATATACACTACACTGCTTAAACTGCTAAAGCAACCTATATTCAACTGACAACTCTCAAAAATCAGTATTTAGCTCTATAAAATCAAACTAGAAAACATGATTAATACTTAAATATCTTTATACCAGTTACAAAATGACAAGACTGGTGTGCAGCTTAAACTGGACACCCAAGGAAACTGTTCACTGACAAGAGAACCCATGCAACACCAGACAGAGGTAGAGGTGTAAGCCTGGGTTTAAATACCCCAGGTTTAATCGCACTAGGTGTGCAGTACACAAGTTGTTGCACGAGTGTGTTAAATGTTTAGCATTCTTTCTGTATGCAGTGCAGAAACACCAATTAAAACATTAACTATCAAATAACAGGCTAACTAAATAACTTTCCTTTGTTACTATACATGCCTAATACAAATTATGGTTTATTTAATTTTGAATACAGTACAGTATAGTGAAACTTCATAAATTTGGGCTATATTATTCCAGACCCCATTCACCTTTTCACAAAATCCAAACACTGAGAAATCTTTTTACTAAAAACGATAGAATGCACATTTTCTCGATGTTTACACACACTATATAAACAAGGATTTTTCTAGTGTAAAAATATAATGTACTGTATATATAATTTAACTTTAAGAAACTAACATCAAAATTTGAGCCACGGAGCACTTTTCTTTGCCCAGATCTCTTTCTTCTCTCTCTCCTCTGACAATGAGCCACTTTTTGTAGTTCAGAAATGGTCTGTGTCCCAACACCACACTTCAGCCAGATCGCCTTTCAATCTCATTTTGACAATTTCGGTTGTGTGAAGACACCCTCTTCTTCCCATCTCATCGAGTCAAATTATTTATTGTTGGCAGTCAGGTTTTTATTTGTAAATGAAGCAATACCCAAATACTGATGAAAATCCCTTGACAATAGTGGTTGATCGCACTAGCGTAAAGCCCCCCACCCACCACGGCTGGGACAGTGTCCCCCCCCATGGCCGGGACAGTACTCCCCTCCATGGCCGGGATAGTACCCCTCCATGGCCGGGACAGTAATCACCTCCATGGCCGGGACAGTACTCCCGTCCATGGCAGGGACAGTACTCCCGTCCATGGCAGGGACAGTACCCCTCCATGGCCGGGACAGTACCCCTCCATGGCCGGGACAGTACCCCTCCATAGCCGGGACAGTACCCCTCCATGGCCGGGACAATGCCCCCCTCCATGGCCGGGACAGTACCCCCCATGGCCGGGACAGTACCCCTCCATGGCCGGGACAGTACCCCTCCATGGCCGGGACAGTACCCCTCCATGGCCGGGACAGTACCCCTCCATGGCCGGGACAGTACCCCTCCATGGCCGGGACAATGCCCCCCTCCATGGCCGGGACAATGCACCCCCCCATGGCCGGGACAGTACCCCCCATGGCTGGGACAGTGCCCTCCATGGCCGGGAGAGTGCCCTCCATGGCCGGGAGAGTGCCCCCCATGGCAGGGAGAGTGCCCCTCCATGGCCGGGAAAGTGTCCCTCCATGACCGGGACAATGCCCCCCTCCATGGCCGGGACAATGCCCCCCTCCATGGCCGGGACAGTACCCCCCATGGCCGGGACAGTACCCCCCATGGCCGGGAGAGTGCCCCTCCACGGCCGGGAGAGTGCCCCTCCACGGCCGGGAGAGTGCCCCTCCACGGCCGGGAGAGTGCCCCTCCACGGCCGGGAGAGTGCCCCTCCATGGCCGGGAGAGTGCCCCTCCATGGCCGGGAGAGTGCCCCTCCATGGCCGGGAGAGTGCCCCTCCATGGCCGGGAGAGTGCCCCCCCATGGCCGGGAGAGTGCCCCCCATGGCCGGGAGAGTGCCCCTCCATGGCCGGGAGAGTGCCCCCCACATGGCCGGGACAGTGCCCTCCATGGCCGGGACAGTGCCCCCCATGGCTAGGACAGTACCCCTCTATGGCCGGGACAGTACCCCCATGGCCGGGACAGTACCCCCCCTCCATGGCCAGGACAGTGCCCCCCTATGGCCGGGACAATGCCCCCCTCCATGGCCGGGACACTGCCCCCCATGGCTGGGACAGTACCCTCCATGGCTGGGACAGTATCCCTCCATGACCGGGACAGTACCCCCCCCCATGGCTGGGAGTGCGCCCCTCCATGGCCTGGAATAGCAACATCTCGTTGATAAAAGCTGGCTGTCAACAGAAATAGTAACTAACTAATACACTAACTGTATTGTATCAGTTTTGGTACAGTCTAAAGCACAGCAAATAATTACTGAAAAGCAAAACTTTTATATCAAAAATTTATTATTGCTATATTAACAATTACAGTCAAGTAATAAAACGACAGTAAACATTTTTAAAGCCTAGGGTTGGCGAGTACCGATGATGCCAGGTCGGTAAACAACCCAACCACACTTTTATTTTAATGTTCGTGAAAATTTCTTTCGAGATTTGACATTCTATTAAAACAATAATATTTTTCAGGTTTGTAAAGTTTCCACTAGAACAAGTTTCAAATTTTTGAGAACATGCTATGCTATGCTTTTATTTTTTCACCCCTCTCTACACAAACACTCAAGCGCGCACGCGCACTTTCTCTCTCTCTCTCTCACACACACACACACACACACACACACACAATGATCCCCACAATCCGGGGATCGATCCCCGGCGGAGGTGGAAACAAATGGGCAGTTTCACCTTGATGCTCCTGTTCACCTAGCAGTAAACAGGAACTTGGGAGTTAGACAGGTGCTACGGGCTGCTTCCTGTCTGTCTGTGTGTGTGTGTGTGTGTGTGTGTGTTGAATCAGTTGCTTGACAGTTGAGAGGCGGCCCCAAAGAGCCAGAGCTCAACCCCCCCACATTCACAACTAGAAGTACAACAAGGTGAGTACACACACTCACACAGACGGAAAGGAAATCATGCCTAACAAACCTGGAATTCCATGATAAGGAAACAAGAATAAGGCAAGACATAGAAGGATGGGCAGACTGCATATTTCTGGACTGCCAAAAAGCTTGATACAGTGCTGCACAGGAGACTGCTAATTAAATTTGAGCAGCAGGCAGGTGTAAGCAGAATGGCCCTAGCATGGGTAAGGAACTACCTAACAGGAAGAAGCCAGAGAGTAACAGTCAGGGGCGAGAAGTGGGACTGGTGAACAGTAACGAGTAGAGTACCTCAAGGATCGGTGCTGGGACCAATTCTATTTCTAATATACGTAAATGACATTTCTACAGTAGTAGAGTCCTATACTGTATGTCGATGTTCGCTGATGATGCAAAATTAATGAGAAGAGATGTGACAGATGAGGACTGTAGGATCCTCCAAGAGGACTTGAACAAGTTGCAGAGATGGTCCGAGAAATGACTACATTTCAAATGTTTAAGTAAATGTAAAATTAGGGTACAGGGAGGATATGGGGTGAGGGAGGGGGAGGAAGGACAGGGAGGGTATGAGGGTGAGAGGGGAAAGGAAGGGCTGAATGAGCAACTGAATGGGAACAGAGAGGGTTCAGGGTAAGGGGGGGGGGGTTTCTATGGAGAGGAAGATGGGGGTGTTGTCCTCTCCTCTCGGGTTGTTGGGGTGCTGGTTGGGAGCTCCCCACTCCCCTCCGGGGTTGTGGAGTTGGAGCTGTGGTTCCCTGTTTCATCTCCTCCCGTGCTTCCTCCTCACTTCTGTTGCCATTACTCTTTTCCCTCGTCATGTCCCTCTGGAGGAATACTTTCCTGTAACCTCTCACATGGTACAGATGGCTCTTCCTTGCAAGAACTGCCTCCTTTGCGATCTCGTTTGTAAACACTATCTTTATCAGGCGATCTGTCTCCTTGTTGTACCGGCCAAGCCTGAAAACCTTCTCTATGCTATGTCCAGCCCCTTCCATCTGTAACCTGTGTAGGATCCCTCTCACTGCCTCATTGTCTTTACCAATCTATTCAGTCTTACTGGAGCCTTCCTGTTCATTAATGCCCACTACTACCACTGATCTTTTCCTCTCCTGCAGCTGACTAGTGCACCTTGCTGCTCCCTTTGAGTTAGCTGCTTTCATGGCTTTCATACGTAAATGCCTGATCTACCAGAGGGTATAGACTCATTTCTCTCAATGTTTGCTGACGATGCCAAAATTATGAGAAGGATTAAGACAGAGGAGGACAGCTTGAGGCTTCAAGAAGGCCTAGACAAACTCAGGAATGGTCGAACAAATGGTTGTTAGAGTTTAACCCAAGAAAATGTAATATAATGAAGATAGGTGTAGGGAGCAAGAGGCCAGATACAAGGTATTATTTGGGAGATGAAATTCTTCAAGAATCAGAGAGAGATTGAGACTTGGGGGTTGATATCACACCAGACCTGTCCCATGAAGCCCATATGAAGAGGATAACATCAGTGGTATATGCCAGGCTGGCCCACATAAGAATAGCCTTAAGAAACGTGTAATGAATCATTCAGAACTTTGTATACCACATATGTCAGACCAATCCTGGAGTATGCAGCTCCAGCATGGAGTCCATATCTAGTTAAACATAAGACTAAACTGGCAAAGGTTCAAAAGTTTGCCACCATACTAGTACCCGAACCGAGAGGTATGAGCTACGAGGAGAGACTACGGGAATTAAACCTCACATTGCTGGAAGACAGAAGAGTTAGAGGGCACATGATCACCACGTACAAGATTCTCAAAGGAATTGATAGGGCAGATAAACACAGGCTATTTAACACAAGGGGCATATGCACTATGGGACACAGCATGGAAAGTGAGTGCCCTAATGAGCCATGGAGATATTAGATAGATTTTTTTTTTAGTGTCAGTAGTTGATAAATGGAATGCATTAGAAAGTGATGTGGTGGAGGCAGACTCCATACAGAGTTTCAAGTGTAGATATGATAAGAGCCCAGTAGGCTCAGAAATCTGTACACCAGTTGACCGACAGTTGAGAGGCGGGAACAATGAGTCAGAGCTTAACCTCCGCAAGCATAAATAGGTGATCACGCACACACACACACACACGCACACGCGCACACGCGCACACGCACACGCGCACACGCGCGCACACACACACACACACACACACACACACACACACACACACACACACACACACACACGTGCGCACATCCTTTCTCAAGGTACTGAACACAATGTTCTCAGAACACTGTGTATGGTACCCTGAGAAAAAATATAGATTACATCCAAAAATTTGTTTTTTAATTCACTTACAAATACATTGGGTCTTTCCTTCATCTTAAACATTTTTAGTACTGTACCTTTGAGTTTGCTTGACTAAATATAAATAGTCCAGAATAAAAACAAAATCACTATAGCACTTCATATGTGAGATATATTCCCTATCACAAGTATGATTGCTTAGTTCTGCCATTACATACAAAAAAAAAAAAAACAAAGGAGCAATTTAAAAAAACCTTACAACAGTAGCCATTGACAATATTTTCTCACACGAACACTGAATTGGGACGATGTTCCAAGCTGGATAGTGTATCAGGAAAGATGAAATTAGAAACAGGTGTGTGAATGTCTGGGAATTGGTGATGGAATACGGTGTTAACTGTTGCCGCTATGACGTGCATGCACATTACACGTCTCAGGCAATACACTGAATCCAACGAAATCAGAGGCCTAAAATCTGGACTGATTTACACTTGAGATATACCAGCAGTCTTGTATGGATATTTCTTATGTTACATGTAGTGAACGGGATGAGGAAATCAGACGAGACCAATACTGTACTACATATATAGTGCAGTATTATTCACATTCTCTGCATATAAATATAAAGTCTACATGCAGCTACATCAAACCATGATGGTTAAAACAGGTAATCTACCCATTCCCCTGCCAATAATTAACTCCACATTTCTTCTCCACAACTTGGATCTCTATAACGTGCTACCCACTCATATCCATAACTCTGTACTACAACTACATGGTACCATCAGCACAGTCCTGGACACTATGGTCTCCTCATCACCACCTTCACCACAACAAAAGGCTCAAGAACTACTAAAAGAACCTTGTACCTACATGCATAGCTACATATTTACAAATACACTTTCTTACAACCCAATATTTAAATTGGAAACCTTTGTACCTTCATGTGTTAGTGGGTCATCTCAATACAGCCCAGTAAAACTCCGAGGGGACTCTCACAGGTCCTATAAATCCTTAAACAAATCCAAGTTACTTGTTCATATTCAAGAGAGCTCTTAATTCACTTCACTTGCAATCAACAGGGATGTCTATGAGGGGTCGAGCTGGTTTTCACCGACTCCCGAGCCCTAATTTCACATTACAAACCACGACTTGAAAAATCTGATGCCTTGTAGACCAAGACAATTTTGGTCATTGTACTAGCCAGAATGTTCACTTGTATACAGAATGTCCCTTAATGACAACCTTTGACTTTTACGAGTCAGCCAGCTGACAGCCACATTTGTGATCTATTTACACTTCACATACACTTGTACACCAGCACGAGCAAAAAAATTTTGTCTTCACATCTTTGCTATAAATCAATTGGAAATATTTTTAGATGCAATGATATTTTTATATTTTTAAATCTAATGATCTTGTCACTAATCTTGTCTTGTAATCTTGTCTTGTTTTCTGTACCACCCGGAAGCTTCAGCTTTTGGGTAGCACAGAAAACATTTGTCAAGTTAGAGGAAAAGTCTGCTGGACAACCAAGGCATTAAGCAGCTACCCTAGTGAGTTAGCTACAAATTTTGAATTTTATTTTTTAAGCCCTGCTAACAATGGAGCCTCAAGCCAACATTATATATGCCTGTCAACATTATACATGCCTGCCAACCACTTTTATCAATGATGTTTAAACAACAGAGTTCTAAGTCAATGATGAACAAAGACAATAGAGCTCTTTTGTCCAGAAATACTCACACACAACACAGCTCAAACCACCATTTCAGTGATGGCTCCAATTTCATCTCCCAGACAAGTGCTCAAAGCTCTCTTTACAAACACACTAATGAGCTCCTAGCCCACGTCACAGACAACATATCCCTAAGCCACGTTACTTGACCCAGTAGTATTCTAAGCTTGACAAATCAAAATTTAAATGTTCAACATCCTTCAAATGACTTCACATATATATATTCTGTAGCTAAACATTATTCTATATAAAAATGTGTTCACGCACTATAAAGGTTAAATTAATCTATTGTTATGAAAAAAAAAATAAAAAATTGTATGGGAGAGACTCAGTTGGACTGAGGCATCCCCAAGTAGACCATTCACTCCACCAGCGTCGTCGTCAGTCACTCACCACTCATGCCAGTAGGAGGGAAGGGGGGGGGGGGGCCTGCCAAGGCTTTTCAGCTGCCCTCACATGCCCCTGAGACCAATAAAGGTGGCCGGTAGTAACTTGTAGAGCCACAGCCACACCATACAAACTAGAACCCTGCAAATAAACAAAACAAATACCTTAAGAATTCCTTTAGTAACTTTACTCCACTGATTGATAACTCATTCTTATATATTTAGAGAAAACCGTTTACTAATGAAAATGTATCGATCCAAATATTTTTGAATTATGAAACAAAATAATAATAATAAAAAAAAGATGCTCTAGTAACTCCACAGGTTAGACTGGAACAGGCTGGATGTGCTCTTGTGGTACCAAGGGCAAATTCCCTGAATTATTTTTTTTTTATTATGTATTTTGATGCCACAGACATGGCCACACATTTACAATGCTAACCAACATATACACATTTTCTCATCTTCCATGGACAGGGTTAGAGATCTGTTGAACATACAGTATAATTATTGAACAATCAACCACAGAAAGTGATTGTAGTGCTTTTAAAATGCTAATCTAACCTACATACATAAATACAGCAAACAGGGCTCCTCCCACAGAAACACTCCCTTAACCTGGGCAAGACGGCAAGCCCCAAGACAACTGCAAGGGCCAAGACTCGCCACAAGTAAAGAAGTCCCCATCGGGGAGTGAATCCTGAATGCCAAGTGAGGGGACAGGTAAGGGGGGGGGGGGAGACAAGCATGACTTGTTGCTTATTTTGTTTTCTTTCTAGGAGAGTTCTCTTGCTCTTTCCGGACATAGGTAGCAGTTTTAACCAGACTGTCCTTTGTTTGTCCCCGGAGATAACTACCCAGAAGAAAAGTAAAGGGACTTACCCGGAAGGCTGTCGCCGCACACTCCGCAACTCGAAGCCGAGACAACTGGCTGCAACCGCCGACCCAAAGCGACACAGGCTCAACTAGGCCCAGTAACGTTCAGGAGATAATGCGCAGCCAGTACCCTGTTCGACGGCCAAAATCCTCGCGCCCAAATGTCAGTCCAGGACATGTTGCCAAAAACGGCAGCAAGAGCAGCAAACTTGGAAACTTCATGGGCACAGGGATAGACTGCAGGCTGGCTAGCCTTAGCAACCCCTGCAGACGACCTGGGAGACCCACACCCGCGAACAGGGAAGAAGGGAATCCGGATCAACCCAAAGCGCGTCCCCGGACACAAAGGCCTTGGCGCGCAAATAACGGCGGAGGGCTGCAACTGGACACAAAACATGATGCACCCCCGGCCCGACCAGCCAAGCATCAACAACCGAAAGACCCCTCCGGAAAGCAGCAGTCTCATTCTTTGCCAGAGAAGAAGGAAACAGCTGCTGACGAACAAACCTATCGCCACAACCGAAGGAGCAGAAAACCCCTGCACCGGAGGAGAGCATGAAGCTCACCGACCCGACCCCTAGAGGCCAATGTCAACAGAAAAAGAGCCTCCATGAAACAATCCTGAACTGAAGGGGCCACAACAAACCATGGAGAAGAAAGAACAGAGAGCACTCTGTCCAATGACCAGGACAGCTCAGGCAGCGCATGAGCAGGTTGGAGGTGAAACGACGCACGAGACAGCTCGTGAAACGGCACAGACGTAACATCAATACCGAAAGCAAGCTGAAGAGGCTCCGCCAGCGCCGCACGATATGAGGTGACAGTATGGAGCAAGATGATGGCCCTGAACCTCCACAAGAGAAGGACAAGACCATGCCAACAAACGCAGTTATCTAAGAAGGGACAGAAGGAAAAGGAAGGACCGCCATGAAGAAGCATGCAGGTGGGACACCATCAACGAAGCCACCCGACCACCAACAGAAGGTGAGAGACTCGAGGCAGAACTGAACCAGCCCTGCCATGCGCCAATCGAGCCTAGGAAGAGGCGGAGCCGGAAACCCAAGTTGACAAAGGAGGAGATGGAACGTCTGCTGTACAGAAAAACATCTCAATGCCAGGAGATCGGAGAAGACAGTCCCGACTCGAGACTCTAGAGAAGGGACACCGTTGGACCGTGAAAATGCCAACAGGCAGGGTAAGCCAGGAAACCAGGAACACAAACCTGACAATAGGAGAGGCACAAGGCACAAACAAAAAACACAACCATGTGTAGGATAAAAGGATAAAACGAAAAAACACAAGAAAAAGACCAGAAGAAAAGCCCCAGCACCAACGGCCAGGTATGTACAAGAGTGTAGAAGGAAGATGAGGAACGAAGAAGGCAAGTAGCAAAGTGGAATGAAAGGGACACGGCCAACAACACACAGAGCCGCTGGGCATGTCCCAACAATCCACGTCAACAACACAGTAGTGTGACACTTCCCAACACTAGACTAAAAGGAAAAAGGTGCAAAGGTATGCTACCAGACCAGTACCCGAACCAAGGAGTACGAGCTACGAAGATTGATCGCTACATTTAAGATTCTCAAAGGAAGTGACAAGGTAGAGAAAAACTGACTACGGGACCCCAGGGGGCACACGGGTGGAAAGAGAGCCTAAATGAGCCATAGACATGGGAAAGAAGTATTGCAGTGTCAAAGGAGTAGACAAGCAGAATGCATGAGGAAATGATGTGGTGGAGGATGACATCACACAGCTTCAAGCGCAGATAAGATAAAGCCCAGCAGGCACAGAAACCTGCACATGAGCAAATGACAGGTGAGAAGCGGGACCAAAAAGCCAGAACTCAACTCCCGCAAATACAACTACCTGCTTGATACCTGCTTGATGGGGTTCTGGGAGTTCTTCTACTCCCCAAGCCCGGCCCGAGGCCAGGCTCGACTTGTGAGAGTTTGGTCCACCAGGCTGTTGCTTGGAACAGCCCGCAGGCCCACATACCCACCACAGCCCGGTTGGTTTGGCACTTCTCTTAGAAAACAGTCCAGTTTTCTCTTGATGTCCACGGTTGTTCCGGCAATATTTCTTATAGTCGCTGGGAGGACGTTAAACAACCGCAGACCTCTGATGTTTATACAGTGTTCTCTGCTCTTCACTGGTTCTATTCTGCATTTTCTTCCATATCGTTCACTCCAGTACGTTGTTATTTTACTGCAAAGAACTTTTACCCCAAAAACGCATTTATCAATTTTAACATGCTGTACATTCAAAATGGGAATTTTCTCAAATATAAATTAGCCCAACCACTTGGGCTGGACGGTAGAGCGACGGTTATCTGGTTGATATCTGGTTGATGGGGTTCTGGGAGTTCTACTCTCCAAGCCCGGCCCGAGGCCAGGCTTGACTTGTGAGAGTTTGGTCCACTAAGATGTTGCTTGGAGCGGCCCGCAGGCTCACATACCCACCACAGCCCGGCTGGTCCGGCACTCCTTGGAGGAATAAATCTAGTTTCCTCTTGAAGATGTCCACAGTTGATCCGGCAATATTTCTTATGCTTGCTGGGAGGGTGTTGAACAACCATGCACCTCTGATGTTTATACAATGTTCTCTGATTGTGCCTATGGCACCCCTGCTCTTCACTGGTTCTATTCTGCATTTTCTTCCATATCGTTCACTCCAGTACGTTGTTATTTTACTGTGTAGATTTGGTACTTGGCCCTCCAGTATCTTCCAGGTGTATATTATTTGATATCTCTCGTCTTCTTTCTAGTGAGTACATTTGGAGAGTTTTGAGACGATCCCAATAATTTAGGTGCTTTATCGCATCTATGCGTGCTGTCTATACGGTCTCGCTTCATGCAGGTTGGCATTCAATCCTTAACCGTCCAAGTGGTTGGGCACGATTCCTTTCCCCCGTCCCATCCCAAATCCTTATCCTGACCCATTCCCAGTGCTATATAGTGCTATTGGTTTGTTCACAGTGACATGATGCACTGAAGATGTTCCATCAGGTTTGCGTACTGGTTTCCTTCGTTCCACTTGTGTATCTGCATTGTGGCAAGTTGTGATGAGTGAAACCACTTGCTAATCTTTCCACAGAATTATAAATGTATTGTCCTTCTGTCGGAATACAGTTTTATCTACTGTCAGTTTACCCTTTGCATGTAGCTGAAGATCACTTGGTGCACCACACAGCAATCTGAGAGTACCACAGGTGTATGCACCTTGTTCAAGCAGCTTTTCACTCAGTTGAACCAAGTTATAGTAGTTATCCACATATAAATGGTAACCTTTGATCTTCAGAGGTTCAATCAAGCCCATAACCACTTGAATCGTTGTCTTCCCAATTCCTACATACACTTTAAAATCATAGATGTAATCAATATGTGATTCAGCCAGCATGTACAGTTTTACTCCATACTAATCAGGTTTATTTGGATTATAAACCTTGAAAGCAAGACGGCCACGCCAAGACATTATGCCTTCATCCAAAATCAGATTTTTCTGAGGAATGTATAATGTTTAGGATATTTTGAGAGATATTCCATGAATGTTCAAACTTTTATTAGTCTGTCTTGATTGTCTTTGGGAATGGCATTATTTCAACGTCATAATACACATCAACATTGTCAGTCCCAAATATCTGGCAAGCTCTTTTACACTCACTTCATCCCACTTATTATTTGAGTTGTCAGAACCATTGGACATGCTTTGTGATGCATACAATTTTGTTTCATGTACCATAAATTTCAGCAAATCTTGCGTAATAACTATAAAAATCCCAGAGGAGTGCTTGGCACTGGTTCAGTCAAGCCTGGTGTTCCAGTAAAACTGTCTACAAATGGTGCAGTGTTGTCAGTAGATCAGGCTTCATCAGAACTGGTGCCTGGGGTACGTGTGGTACAAGATCTATTAGCAAGATCTGCACGTGTAGCTGTGGTGGTATCAAAATCATCATCATCACTCCCCTCACTTTCAATTTCATCCTCATCTGCTGTTTCAGTTTCAATCACCTCACTATCTCATACTGTCACTTTCGTTACTTTCAAGATCAGAAAATTTGTCAACTAAAGCCTGGAATTTTGTTGGTGAGTGTTTCACTTTTCTGTACTTTTGGCAAACACTACTTAGATTCTCCCTCAAGAAGTGTTTCTTTCACTGCTTTTGTCCTGGAACGGCACTGTTCTTGAGCAGTATCCATCTTGGGGTAAATGTAGAGTGTATAAAGGAATTAACAAATATAGCCGAGGAAAAATAGCCGGAATGGGCACACATGTTGGACGCGAGGGGAGGCTGCAGTGGTTACGAGGTTTCAGACAATAACAATGAGCCTATGACGGCATGTGGTGCCGTGATGCCACATGGGCCATAACAGAAAATGGGAAGACGTTTGCTCAAAATTTAAAACACGTCCCACAATGATCGGATAAAAAATTGAATTTTAACAAATATTTCAATTTTGGATGCCACATACGTTTCAGGCGGGCATCCCCAGAGTTATCTGTGAATGTCAACTACTACCCAGGAACGCCAAAGTGTTAAGTGTTAATATACAGTGATTTTAAAACAAGATTCCAGCAGTCACAAGGATTACAAGAGCTAACATGGAAATAGCGGAGGTAGTGAAAAATTTGTGACAGGAAAATAATGGAGATAAACTTGGGGCAGCTAGTGATCTCGGGCAACTATGTGACCATAAAGCAACCTCATGGTGTGAACAGCAATTTAATTAATTTAAAGGTTAAGGTACTTGGTACATGCATATGCAGTCTAATAACTAAATTAATTCCTAACATGATCGTACAGACATACCTGAGTGCTACCATAAGCGGTGGAGGTGTAGATTTCGAGACAAAACAGAACGCACATCAGCAGTAAAACGGAGTGCGTCCAACACGGGTAGCAAGTTGAGCAGGGACGTGTCCAGGGGATCACTGAACCACGACTTAATGGGAACTGCATTATCTGCATAGAAATTGATTTATTAATTCTCATTTAGCACCGTGAAACTGTAGACTAACAAACTTTATGTATCACTTAACATGCATATATATAACTCATTTAGCAATAAACATCACTTAACAGGATCTTATTTTCTTTCATTACAAATAACAATAAATCTAAAAGCAAATCTTACATACAAAATAAAACTACTATTTTCAGACATCTACATAAAGTTTATTATAAATATATTCCTTGCTTCCTAGTAGTCACGTAAGTAAACAGCAACATGTGGGAGGCGCGTTGAGAGTCATCAGTCTCTGTGTGCGCGTGCATGTCGCAGTGTAAACGTCGTCTTGGTTTAAATGAGGATGGGTACGTGAAGAGAAAGGTGGCAGACGAATGGTTGGGGAAGGTGGGTAAACATTGGTGTATGGATTGATTATTGCTTAGGTAATAGATATACAAGCGAGTGCACTGATGGAGAGGAAAGTGGCTGGTTGGATGGACAGGACAGGTAGGTGGATAAAATAGATGGATTAACAATTTCCCTCACCTGGATATTGCCTATACGCTCCTGGGAATTATCTAGAATGAATATAGAAGCCAAATCAGGACAAATGGCAGCCAGGTCTTTTGTGTAACTACCATAGTCGAGCGTACAGTGTTGGCGGTAATATCGCCGCCGTAAAATTCCACGGCCGCCATCCAGCTTATCTGCAACTGCCGCTCCGTATATTTCCATACTAGCTGTGAAAACCACCAGATCGTACCACTGCGAGACCTGAAAGATGAACAATAACTATATTGTAGTAAACCTAAAAAACTTTGCACAACAGCGCCAACTACACACGCCTTCATGTACCACAAACAAGTGCCCGACTGCATTATATTGCCAGTCTTCAATTTTTGTACATAGGAATGTTGAATAATACTGAGTTACTCACATATCTCCAAAATTTTGAACAATTATTTGTTTTGTGTTTTTACCTCTAGTCTTGCAAGACCAACTTTATTGAAAAATAAGTAAAAGAAAGTTGGATAAATAATACTTGAGAAATGAAAACTGTTGATTACCTATCATCATCTTTCCAGGATTGAGGCAAAGTATACACAGCAGTAATAGAGAACATTGTACAACTCTCCAAGTGGGTTATCAAATTTACAATAAAAAACAAGTGCTGAATGTAATAAAACACCAATTTCAGGGTGAGCCCCCCATGACTCCCTGAAGCTACCATCTTTAATGTAGGTGCCATTTACTAGGTGTCATCAGTCATCGAGTTATCTGGCCTACTGGGAACACGGCACTAGAACCTGGTCTCCTCAGGGGGGCAGGGAGTTATGGCTTTATATATTAATGCATTCATTTGTGTTACCATCAAGGGAAGCCCCCAGAAAGTCAAAACAAACCACAGCCGGCAGCGTCTGATACCTGCAGACTTGAAACCAGCCATACAACTCCCCAAACTATGTAAACAAACGACAAAAGTGTTACATCCAGTACCAGCTTGTTCGATCCACCTTCCCCTCATTTGGGGAAGGGCAGGCAACAGCTCATATGCCGAATAGCCATCAGTTCAATGAATGCAGGTTTTTTTTCAGTTTAAAAAAACTTCAAAAGTTTAGTTTAGTTTAGCTCCTGAACTTCTTAGTCTAGGAGCTATTCATTTTAATGGACTTCAACCTCGGTTGAAAACCTTGCCCTTGTCTATTATACAAACTTTGGAGACCCTTAATTCTGGAACCATTTGAGCTACAGTTGTGAGACAAATCTTGTTCTATTTCTCTCATTAAAAAATTGTTGACCATATATCTTCTGTATATATAACACAATCTCTAGGGAATTCCAAGGTATTTGATCAATGTTTATTTTTCAGGTCAATAAAATATTCCAGAACTTGAATATCCTAAATCTTGGCCACTATGCTGCCAAATGCAAGAACATCTTTAAAGACATTCATCTCTTACCTAAAGATCTGAGGTAGAAATCTGTCCTTAAACTCGCAACAAACCATAATGTAAAAACTGTCTATGGAAGTGAGCAAAACCTCCGGATCCACAGTCCGCAATGTGCAGTGAAGAATCTGAGGCTGAAAACATGAAGACAATGTAGCAGAATTTGAGGCTAAAGATACAGAAGATAATGCAGCTGATCAGTATGAACTTGCTGAAATGATTACGCTGCTGGGCAAAATAGGAGACTGATGAACGCATGGAGAGTATCTCTCAGTCTACATTATGCTAAGAAGAATCCTAAAGAGAGTGGAAGGAGCTGTGAAAAGGATGCTTGAATGTTTTCTTAGGTATTCAATTTTATCCCCAGACTGCAAAGCCACAAAGATAAAAATTCTTCAACAGTTAAAAGAAGTTTAGTAGAGTGACAAACAGAAGTGAAAAATAACATTTCTGATGCTCCTACCAAAAACATGGAGTAGAAATCATGAAGGAATTAAAGTGCTCAGAGTACATGGCTATTGAAGCAAAGTGTTTGGTGTAGAGTTTGTAGTACTTTCAACACCACATCCACAGCTGGGCTGCCTTTGGATCAATGGTTATGAAATTATCACATTCACCACAACTGCCGAGTCATTCTTATCAGTGCATAAACAGAGATATATGAAATGTGTATATAGTGTAATAATACCAAAAACAGTATGTTTTATTGTGCAAAGTATTATGCACACATTAGTGACACCAATGTAGTTGTGTGCATCAATGTTCCACACGTTTTATTCTAAAGATTGGTCAAATTACACACTGCTGCATAATATAGCTTCAAAAATCCAGTGAAAATACAAATCAGTGACACTGAACTAAACCTGTATGAACATATTGGTGGCAACTCCAGCCACCTGTCCGGCCCGGGCAGCTCCACGGGACGTCACATCCATCAGTGGTGTGAATCAGTGATGGCAACTCAATACTTCTCTCTCCACCACAGAGAAAATAAGGGATATAGAAATTTGTTTGTATTTTTAATATTTATAAATTTATATTTATATTTTAAATTATAAATTTGTCTTGAGAGAAATCTATATACAGTATAAAGGAAGCTATATAATAATTTGAAGTTTCCTGTGATCAGGGAATACATTGTAACAATATTAGGAAGAAAAAAATTTCCTGTGCACTTGTGCAGGAAGTGCAAGTACACTTGCACCCAAGTTGTCACATGAAACAAGTAATTACCTAAGTGTAGTTACAGGATAAGAGCTACACTCATATTGTCCCTTCTTCCCAGCACTCTGTCATATAACACTTTGAAATTACTGACAGTTTTGGCCTCCACCACCACCTCACCTAACTTGTTCTAACACTAACAAACTTCCTGTTTGCGAAATGAATTTTCTTATATTTTTTCTCCGTCTTTGTTTAGTTAGTTGAAATCTGTAACCTCTTGTTCTTGAAGTTCCAGGTCTCAGGAAATCTTCCCTATCAATTTTATCAATTCGTGTTACTATTTTGTACATAGTGATCATATCACCTCTTTTTCTGTCTTCTAGTTTTGGCATATTTAAGCTCTAACTTCTCCTCATAGCTTTTGTCCTTCAGTTCTGGGAGCCACTTAATGGCCTGTCTTTGCACCTTTTCCAGTTTGTTGATGTGCTTCTTAAGATATGGGCACCATACAACCGCTGCATATTTTGCCATCCATGTATTTAAAAGCAATTCTGAAGTTAGAAAGTGCAGCACAGGCTCCTCGCACAATATTCTTAATGTGGTGATAGTTTTCTATCTAGAACCACCCCTAGATCTCTTTCTTTATCAGAAGTCTTTAAAGATTTCTCACAATTTATAGATTGTATGGGGGTCCATGTTGTCCTATTGCACATTCCATAACATGCACTTATTTACATTAAATTCCATTTGCCAAGTGGTGCTCCATATACTTATTCTGTCCAGGTCTCCTTGAAGGGCATGACAATCATCTACGTTACTTATCTTCCCTATTATCTTGGCATCATCAGCAAACATGTTCATATAATTCTGTATTCCATCTGGTAGATGGACTCCAACCAACCAGGTATCAACCAGATCATTTATGTAGACAGTGAACATTACCGGTGCAAGAACTGAACCCTGTTGTCCTCCACTTGTGACATTTCTCCAGTCTGATACACTTCCTCTGATTACTGCCCTCATTTTTCTTATCAGTTAGAAAATTTTTCATCCATGTTAGAAGCTTACCTGTCACCCCTCCAATATGTTCCAGTTTCCAGAACAACCTTTTATGTGGAACTCTGTCAAAAGCCTTTTAGGTCCAGATAGATGCAGTCAACCTAACCATCTTTTTCCTGTAAACTCTCTGTGGCACATTCACAGAAACCGAGGAAATTCGTTATATAGGATCTTCCAGATCGAGAACCGTACTGACTGTCTGATATTATATAGTTTGTCTCCAGGTGTTCTACCAATTTACTTTCATTTTTTCCAATATTTTGACTATTACACTTGTCAACAATATAGGTCTATAATTGAGGGAGTCTTCCCTGCTGCCACTATTGTAGACTGGAATTATTTTAGCCTTTTTCTACACATCTGCTATGACTCCTGTACACGGGGATGCCTAAAAAATCAGTTAAAGTTGAATGCTGAGTTTGGGTGCACATTCTCTCAGAACCCACAGCGAAACTCCATCTGGGCAAACTGCTTTGTTCTTACTTAGCTCCTTGAGCATTTTTTCCTGTCGCTAGACACCTCTATGTGCTCTATGCTGTCCTCTAGAATTCTTATTATGTCTGGTTCCCTGAAGATTTCATTTTGTACAAACATACAGTGGTACCTCGGAATACGAGTGTCTCTGTATACGCGCAGGATTTCCTCGGAAAATGTGTCTCAGAAGGCGAGTTTGTTGATATGTGTACAGGCCGACCTAGCGCGTGGTGGTACGGCGATCGTTGCCTCTCACCCCTCAGTTTACCAGTGCCTTGCGCCCAGTGACTATCCCACGTCAATTCTTCACCCGGATTTTCAGTGTTTTATTGGATTTTCGGTCATTTGACCATAAAAGTTGTTGTTATATATCTCGCCATGGGTCCCAAGAAGCCAATGGTAAGGTTTAACCTAAGAAAATAGTGCGGCATTTCGGGCGATCGAGTGTCAACACTGAAAAGTGTATACTGTTTTCACTGTCCTGACATTAATTTTCCATTTACATATTTCATTTTTGTACCAATGTGTTCGCAATAGAATGTTCTAGAAGAACATAAGTATAAAATGTCACACAAGGATGCGTTAGACCAGCACCAAATAAAAAACTACGTCGATTACACTTGGTGTGTCAACAATACAATAGTCTTACCTCGATGGGGCAATGCTATGCCGTTCTCCCAAATGGGCTAAGCGGCTATTAGAGAAAACGGAAATTTCATGGCAGACATTTTCAAACTAGCCCAAAGTCGATCTCATAACAAATAGAGTTTATAGAAATATTTTTTCTCGTGACTCGTGAGCGAGTCCGCTGTGCGACCTCAACACAAAAAGTGGTAATGGTCTTGAGCGCCGTGATAACGCTAAAGCGTTAAGAAAATGTGTGAAGTATGGGAAGAATTGCAAAGTTTTGTTGAAAAAACTCGCCCAGATAAAGCTGTAACAGGCCGTTGCATTGACCTTTTAAATGACAATGTAATGTCTTACTACAGACAAGTGTTAAAATGTAGGGAAGAACAAGTGTCTTTAGACAGATTCTTAGTAAGACAAGCAAGTCTTAGTGGTATGCAGGCAAAACGTGCCAGAGTGTGCACACCAGTGAAGTCCTCACTGCCTGATGTTATAATGGAAGAGGACTCCTCTTCCAAACAGTAACACCTCTTCTCCTCCCCCCTCCTCACCATCTTCCATACGCCAACAGCAAGGTAAGTAATAACTTGAACATACTGTAGTTTTGTAGGTTTATTTAGATGAATTAGGTATAAAATTTAGTTTGAAGTGGGGTTTTTGGGTTAGTCAGGAACGGATTAATTCATTTCCCATTATTTCTTATGGGGAAATTAGCTTCGGAATACGAGCCGTTTCCAGGAACGGATTAAACTTTTAAACCGAGGTACCACTGTACTTTAGAACTTTTCGTTTAATGTTTCACACATTTCATTTTAATTTTCCGTGAATCTGTTTCCTTGACGTGCACAATGCAGGTGGTTAATTGCCTACTGGAACAGTTGGCTCCTTTTTGTAAATTGGCTCTTTTGTAGCCCTTTAGCAAATTAAGCTTTAGAGTAGTGTTTTTCATCTGGGGTTGTGTGAAACCCCAAGTTACCTTGGGGTTCAACAGGAGTGATAAATAGGCTAATTATAATCACATGCAAATATATTTGACACATTTTCGGGTAAATTTTTTTTTTCATATAACCAGTATCAAGACCAAAGGCAAACTCTCCTTTCAGTTGACAATGAAATTCACGTAATTACCAAAGTGTAGTTACAAGAGCTACGCTCGGCATGTCCTATCTACCCAGCACATGCAAAGTTACAAAGTTTTGAAACTTCGTAGAACAAAGTTTCAAAACTACAGTACTTGCAGTTTTGAAAATACAAAATCATACAAAATACAAACAAATTAAAAATTATTTGTACAAACTTAAAATTTTCATAATTTCAAATTCCTAAAACTCATGTATACAGTATTACATCAATTTTTATTTGTGTTTATTGTGGGCTCAGAATGGCATATAAAGTTCATTTTCCTCCGGGCAAAATTTAGTTTGAGAGTATAGTTTACTGTAAAAAAAAAATGTCAAGTGTGGCTTTCAAAGTAGAGTATGTGCAAATTTAGATGCAAAAATTTATAACTCCAAAAGTTATGGGTTTATGAATAATCGAGCCAGAGGAAATCCGAGAACTAAGAATTTTGCAAATATTGTATGTAAAAGTGGTGAGAATTGCTCAGAAATTGAATTTTAAGAATTGTAAAGTTGTAAATCCTGGTTGTAAAAGTTGTAAAATTACCTTCAGAAAATTGAAGATAACCTTCTCGACAATAAATATAGTACTGTAGTTCAAATTTATGTCATATCTAGTAAATTTAAATAATATTGTTTGGTATTCGTACTCGAATATGTGAAAGTTGTAGGCCAATATGTGTTGAAATAGTCAATAAAAAATACCCCCCCAAAAGAAAATATAGGGATAATTATAATGAGTTAGAGGATATATATAATTATACTTTATATAAGTGATAAAGCCCTCATCTGGTCCCCATTCAGCAAAAACAGCCTAGAGAGACAAAGAAAATGAGTTTGAAATCTGTGAAAAATGGGCCAAAAAAAAAAAAAAAAAAATTTAGTCAGCTTCTGCCACCTGTGACCAATTTATTTGTTGACCAGTTTCGTTCCAACTTCACATACTTAATGACGGGTATGCTTTCTCCAAGACGCATAAGCCACAACAAAAATAAGAAACAAAGGAGAGGAGAGGGGGGGGGGGGGGGAAATTGCTATCACTGCATTGTCCATGAGTTCCACTAACTAGGGTTATTGTTATCAGTACTAACTGCAAACATTTTTTTTTTAATTCATATAAAATCCATTTCTTAACATTGAAATGAAATCTTCAAGACGTGATGCCAAATAACTTGATATTTGTTTAACACTTTTTACTATATTTAATTTTTGGATGAATATTTTTGTGCATCCGGCCCCTTCCTTGTTCCAACCGTCCACCACTCTGTTCGCAAAAGTCAACATTCTAATGCTCTTGCTATAACTCTGTTTAGTTAGCTTAAATATATGACCTCTTGTTCTTGAAGTTCCAGGTTTCAACAATTCTTCTTTATCAATTTTGTCGATTACTGCATATGAAATAGCAACGGGAATCATATCCAGTGTGGATTTGCGTATCTAAAGTACAACCCGGAATTATTTCAAGGGTACAAAGGTTGAGAAATGCTGCTTCAAAGTCTGGACCACAGAAAATACCAGGAAATGAGGGCAAAATTGAATTTCAGTCAGTTCTTCCTAGTAGATGCCCATCTACGATAGGTTGAATTAACATTTACTTTTGTCAAATTTGCCCATAGAATGAAAAAAATTGCTGTATGAAAAATAACTTCTTTAATATTAACCAGATTATGTCAACGATTTTTACACATAGGTGCAACAATAGGAAAAATAGCTGGTGCCATGGAAAACCAATTAAGCATAATTAAAACAAAATCCTATAATTCATTTTAATTTAACATTATAAAAAAGGTGATAATTTGCTTAAAAAAAGGAGGTTGGCAATATTTAGGAAATCAGGATTTCATGAAGATTAAGATTATGTCTAGAACATTTTTATCCAGATTTTGTAGGTCCACTGCATTATGGTCAAGCAGATTAATATCAAGCTCAATAAATGTATATACATATACTGTACTGTATGTCAAAAAACCAGAGTTGAATATAGTGAAACGCCATTTTCTGGGCGAGACCCGGAGGCTCCCCGGAGCTATCCAGGCTGATATGGATATACTGTATTAGCTTTCTGGCATCAGTCAATGATGCATGGAGTTCTTGCCTACCGGGGACCACGAGCCAGAACCTGGCCCCCTCAGAGGCGCACGAGGAGCAATGGCCTATAGAAACCCCCCGTGTGGTTGAGAGCATTCTATGTCTGCCATCGACAGGGTCTGGCACCCAGAAAGGTAGGCACCCCAAAACAAACCCCCTATTCTGATGAAAATATTGCTACTGCAAGTCAAACGAGTGGACATAACTCCCCAAATTAAAATTAGCAAACTAGCATGACATTACATTGCCGCACCGCTGTCTGCACAACCGCCCGCCACCACCCGGGAGGGGTAAGGAAGAGTCCCAGACCCTTGCTCCGGCAATCCACACTCCCTGTTCTAAGACTGGATGTCAAAACACGCGAAAATACTGCTGACCAGAGGGAGGGAGGGTGCCGGGGAGCCTTCGAGTCTCACCCCGAAAATGGCGTTTCATTACATTCAATGCTGGTTTTCTGGGGGAAGCCCCGCCGACTCCCCGAAGCTAACTACCCAAAGATCACAGAAAACTTTGACTTACCCGGGAGATGGTCAGTTCTCACCCCTCATCTTGAAGCCGAGACAACTGGCTGCAACCGCCGACCCAATGCAATGCAGGCCCAACAAGGTCCAGGAACATTGACAAATTAGCGAGCGGCCAAAACCCTGTTCGACCCCCAAAAACCCTGCGTCTGAATGTCCACCCAAGACATGTTGCCAAAGATGGCAGCCAAAGCAGCAAACTTACATACATTGTGGGCACGAGGATAGACCGCAGGCTGGCTAGACTTGGTAACCCTGAGGACGACCTGGGAGACCCACGTCCTGGAACAGGGAAGGAGGGAAACCGGGTCAACCCAAAGCGCGTCCCCGGCCACCGAAGCCATGGCGCACAAATAACGGCGGAGAACACAACACATGATGCACCCCTGGCCTAACCAACCAAGCATCAAGAACCTATGGTCCCCTCTGGAAAGCAGCAGACTCATTCTTCACCAGAAAAAAAGGAGACGACTGCAGATGATCAAACCTACCAAAAGAACAAACCCCTGCACCGGAGAAGAGCATGAAACGCCCAAACCCGACCCCCCAGAGGCCAATGCCAACAGGAAAAAAGAACCTTAGAGAAACAATCCTGAGCCGAAGGGGCCATGACAAACCGAGAGAGAAGAGACAGCACCCGGCTCAGGTGGCATATGAGCTGGCCGGAGGTGAAACAACACACAAGACAGCTTGCGGAATGGAGCAAACATAACATCAATACTGAACGCAAGATGCAGCGGCTCCGCCAGAGCCGCATGACATGACTGTCCTGGAACAACCACGAAAGGAAGGACAGGACAACCCTATCAGAGACCAAAGTACACCTACGCAGTGATAGGAAAAACAGGAAGGACCGCCAGGAAACTTTATGTTGCCACTCAGACGAAGCACCCAGGTGGGAGACCAATAACGAAGCCACCTGCGCCCCATACAAATGATGAGAGACCCGAGCCAGCAACTCTAGAAGCGAAAACTCGAGGAGAAGAACGAACCAGCCTCGTACCGGGCTGGACCGATCTGGTTGATACCTGGTTGATGGGGTTCTGGGAGTTGTTCTACTCCCCAAGCCCAGCCTGAAGCCAGGCTTGACTTGTGAGAGTTTGGTCTACCAGGCTGTTGCTCGGAGCAGCCTGCAGCCCCACATACCCACTACAGCCCAGTTGGTCCGACACTCCTTGGACGAAACGGTCTAGTTTTCTCTTGAAGATATCCACAGTTATTCCGGCAATATTTCTGATAGTCGCTGGTAGGATGTTAAACAACCGTGGACCTCTGATGTTTATACAGTGCTCTCCGATTGTGCCAATGGCACCCCTGCTCTTTACTGGTTCTATTTTGCATTTTCTTCCAAATCGTTCACTCCAGCACGTTGTTATTTTACTGTGTAGATTTGGGACCTGGCCCTCCAGTAATTTCCATCTGTATATTATTTGGTATCTCTCTCGTCTCCTCTTGCTGAAAGAGGCAGAGCTGCGGGAAGACCCCTCAGGTTCAAACACCGAGCAAGCAGTGCCTGAAACCAAGGCTGGGCCAGCCACCAAGGAGCCAACTTTCAAGCCCAGCAGGACAACTTTCCCCTGGTAAGTCTCCAAGTGAGCCAGGACCTGGCATAACAGCTAAACCAGGTGAAAAAGGTACAAGTAACCCCACCTCGCCCAGTCCTGCCTGAAAGTGCTGACCCCCTGACGGCCTCTCAGTCGAGGAAGGGAGACGCCTCGACCTCACCTGTAACACTGTAAAGGTGTTTGGTTTATTTTTATTTAATACATACATGGAGATATATGAGTCACAGACAAGGATTTGACAGACGCCAACTTGTCTGGCCTGGATCTCACACCTCTAAGTGTTAATTGACAACCAAGTGACCTGAGGTCAGCCAGGCGAATCTCACCTGGCTCTCGCTAATCTTATAATTGAGCGGGCAGCCTTCAAACATGCCGACGTTTAAGGAGTGGCTTGGTAGAGTGCCGGAGGCTATCTACTTGTGGGCGGAGTTAGCTACCAGGTTTCCCAATATATACTCGGGGAGCTATCGAATCGACACAGAGGAGAAGGACAGAAGAAGCAGAGCAATAGACAGAAGAACAGCCAGCAGCGGCCAGCCGTCCACACAGGTGGTCCGCTGGCGGGGTGGGACAGTCTGTCAACTACAGACCCCCCCCCTCTCGCTATTCCACGGAGACTCAGACACTTGGTGAGTTGAACATTGAGGGACTTTGTCGTGTTCACTAAACAGATGTTGTGTGACGATCAGGGGCAGTCGAGTTGTAGGGTTCTCGAATTCTTGGATGATGACTCACTTTGAATATTACCATTTTAGTTGAATTGCTTAAATTGATACTTAGTATGTGAAATATAATTGAAAGTTATTATTTAAAGTGTGTTTAACTTTGTTCCCTAGAGTTTTGAGTTGAGAGGAGAAAGCCTCAGCGGTTACTAGTTCCATGATTTTAGTGAATACATGATAAAGAGGAACATACTAATAATGACCTAATGATATCATCTTTTCTGAATATTGAGATTAATGAGTACATGTTTAGAGTTGAAACATGGTAATAACATATTTTGGTACAGACAAGTTCCATTCCTTGTCTTGTATGTAAATGATCTAGAATGGATGGTGGCAGCAATTTTCATTTTCTACTTCTACTATCTACTCTTCTATTTCTACTATCTACTCTTCTACTTCTACTATCTACTTTCCTACTTCTACCTATCTACCCTTCTACCTCTTCTACTTATCCAACTCATTATTACATCATTTCCATTCCCCCCCCCCCCCCCCCCCCCGTACACACCGATGTGAAGAGATCCACTTCCGGAGTTCTGAACGTCCAGCAGAGTCAACTTAACGAGTCGGCGTCGACCTTGCCAGCAACAGTTCAGTCAAGATCTGAGGGTGTGGATCACTGGTGTGAGGGTCTTGGGCTCCTCCTTTCCCCTCCGGGTAGGGGGGGGGGGGGCGGTACACAGACAGCAGCACAGTAACGTGATGACATCATGCTAGTTTGCTTATTTTCCTTTGGGAGTTCTGTCCACTCATTCAGTCTTCATTAGTAATATTTTCACCAGAATAGGGTTTGTTTTGGGGCGCCTACCTTTCTGGGTGCCAGACCCGGTCGATGGCAGATATAGAATGCTCCCACCACATGGGGGGTTTCTATGGGCCATTGCTCCTCGTGCCTCTCTGAGGGGGCCAGGTTCTGGCTCGTGGTCCCTGCTAGGCAAAAACTCCATGCACACTGACTGATGTCAGAAAGCTAACATATCCGTATCGGCCTGGGAGCCGACGGCTCTCCCCCCAGGAAAAAAAAAGTTATGGTTGCCATGAATAACCAATTTCAGTGAAAAACAATAATGACTTTTTATACAACGGGTCTAAAGCATAAAATAAATTTCTGGAAACTCTGTAATAAGGATTTGTAAAAGGAAAGAAAGGGGGAATGATCTTATGATACCACAGACACCTTGTTACAAAATAAAAAGGTACTCACTATATCCAAAAAGAAGTCAACATGTGGTCGCTTGTGGACGAAGAACCTCACTGGATGTCTGTCTATCGTAACCTTTAATACAAAATCTGGTGGGGTACCTGGCTTTACCATTTGCCGAATGGACACCGTCATGGTGAGAATGAATGAGCGTCTCGTCAAAGTCTAATACTAAAACTTACGCTTCACCAGGCCTGCCAATAGAAACGTTAAATTAAGCTCAAA
>WNGS01111181.1:54948482-54969592 GCA_020271785.1 Procambarus virginalis | reverse complement strand
CCTGTAGAAATAGATCCCACCTGCTCATCATGGGGGACTTCAATCACGGAAGAATTGATTGGGAGAACAAGGAACCGCATGGCGGCGAGGATACGTGGAGAGCCAAACTACTGGAGGTGGTGACTAGAAACTTCTTAACCCAGCATGTCAGAGAACCCACAAGGATGAGAGGAAATGACGAACCAGCGAGACTCGACCTGGTCTTCACCCTGAACGACTCTGACATAAGAGAAATCGGTTTTGAGGCCCAGTAGGGATGAGCGACCACAGTGTATTGGAGTTTGAGTACCTGATTGAAGAAGGGTTATTGAACTCGAGGAGAGATACTGAAACCAAAAGGTTAGCATACCGAAAGGGAAACTATGAGGAGATAAGAAAATTCCTAACAGACATAGCATGGGAAACAGAGCTCAGGGAAAAGACGGCCCAAGATATGATGGACTACATCACGCAAAAGTGCAAGGAAGCAGCAAACAAGTTTGTCCCAGCCCAAAAGGAAAACAGTGAAATGAAGATGAGAAACCCATGGTTTAATCAGAGATGTAGACTAGCTAAGCAACAAAGTAAAAGGGCATGGAGAAACTATAGGAATAACAGGACACTGGAGAGCAGAGAAAGATACCAGAATGCCAGGAATGAATATGTCAGGATGAGAAGAGAGGCGGAAAGACAATACGAAAACGACATCGCAAGCAAGGCAAAGACTCAGCCTAAATTGCTGCATAGCCACATCAGGAGAAAAACAACAGTAAAGGAACAGGTTATGAAATTAAGGATAGGGGCAGAAGGATTCACTACAAACGACAAGGAAGTATGTGAGGAACTGAATAAGAAATTCCAAGAGGTCTTCACCCTAGAACAAGGAGAAATCCCAGAGTTAAGAGAGGGGATAGCTAACCAGGAACCACTGGAAGAGTTTGAGATTACAAGCGGGGAAGTAAGAAAGTGTTTACTAGAGTTGGATGTGACAAAGGCTATAGGCCCAGATGGAATCTCTCCCTGGATACTTAAGGAAGGAGCAGAAGAACTGTGCCTACCACTCTCCATAGTGTATAACAAATCTCTGGCAACAGGGGAACTGCCAGAAATTTGGAAAGCAGCTAATGTAGTCCCGATATACAAGAAAGGGGATAGACAGGAGGCACTGAATTACAGGCCAGTGTCCCTAACCTGCATACCATGCAAGCTGATGGAGAAGATTGTGCGAAGAAAGCTAGTGGAGCACCTGGAGCGAAAGAACTTTGTAACACAGCACCAACATGGATTCAGGGATGGCAGGTCCTGCCTCACAGGGTTACTTGAATTCTACGACCAGGCAACAAAAATAAGGCAAGAAAGAGAAGGGTGGGCAGACTGCATATTTTTGGATTGTCAGAAAGCCTTTGATACAGTGCCACACAAGAGACTAGTAAAAAAGCTGGAGATGCAGGCTGGAGTGAAAGGGAAGGTACTCCGTTGGATACAGGAGTACCTAAGCAACAGGAGACAAAGAGTCAGTGTGAGGGGTGAGGTCTCAGATTGGCGAGACGTTACGAGTGGAGTCCCGCAGGGGTCAGTCCTTGGACCTATACTGTTTCTGATATATGTAAATGATCTCCCAGAGGGTATAGAATCGTTTCTCTCAATGTTTGCCGATGATGCAAAAATTATGAGGAGGATTGAAACTGAGGACGATAGTAGGAGGCTACAAGACGACCTAGACAGACTGAGTGAATGGTCCAACAAATGGCTGTTGAAGTTCAACCCGAGTAAATGCAAAGTAATGAAACTAGGCAGTGGAAACAGGAGGCCAGACACAGGATACAGAATAGGAGATGAAGTACTTAATGAAACGGATAGAGAGAAAGATCTAGGAGTTGATATCACACCAAACCTGTCTCCTGAAGCCCACATAAAAAGGATAATATCTGCGGCATATGCGAGGCTGGCTAACATCAGAACAGCGTTCAGGAACCTGTGTAAGGAATCATTCAGAATCTTGTACACCACATATGTAAGACCAATCCTGGAGTATGCAGCCCCAGCATGGAGCCCGTACCTTGTCAAGCACAAGACGAAGCTGGAAAAAGTCCAAAGGTATGCCACTAGACTAGTCCCAGAACTAAGAGGCATGAGTTACGAGGAAAGGCTGCGGGAAATGCACCTTACGACACTGGAAGACAGAAGAGTAAGGGGAGATATGATCACAACCTACAAAATCCTCAGAGGAATCGACCGGGTAGACAAGGACAAACTATTCAACACTGGGGGGACGCGAACAAGGGGACACAGGTGGAAACTGAGTACCCACATGAGCCACAGAGACGTTAGAAGGAACTTTTTCAGTGTCAGAGTAGTTAACGGATGGAATGCTTTAGGCAGTGATGTGGTGGAGGCTGACTCCATACACAGTTTCAAGGGTAGATATGATAGAGCCCAGTAGGCTCGGGAATCTGTACACCAGTTGATTGACAGTTGAGAGGCGGGACCAAAGAGCCAAAGCTCATCCCCCGCAAGCACAAATAGGTGAGTACAAATAGGTGAGTACACACACACACACACACACACACACACACACACACACACACACACAAGAGTAAGGGGGGACATGATCACAACCTACAAAATCCTCAGGGGAATTGACCGGGTAAACAAGGATGAACTATTCAACACTGGAGGGGCGCGAACCAGGGGACACAGGTGGAAGCTGAGTACCCAAATGAGCCACAGAGACATTAGAAAGAACTTTTTCAGTGTCAGAGTAGTTAGTAAATGGAATGCACTAGGAAGTGATGTGGTGGAGGCTGACTACATACACAGTTTCAAATGTTGATATGATAGAGCCCAGTAGGCTCAGGAAACTGTACACCAGTTGATTGACAGTTGAGAGGCGGGACCAAAGAGCCAAAGCTCAACCCCCGCAAGCACAATTAGGTGAGTACAATTAGGTGAGTACACACACACACACACACACACACACACACACACACACACGCACATGCACACGCACACACACGCACACACACACAGGCTAAATAAAGACAGGTTATTTAACACAAGGGGCACACTCACTAGGGGACACAGGTGGAAACTGAGTGCCCAAATGAGCCACAGAGATATTAGAAAGAACTTTTTTAGTGTCAGAGTGGTTGACAAATGGAATGCATTAGGAAGTGATGTGGTGGAGGCTGACTCCATACACAGTTTCAAGTGTAGATATGATGGAGCCCAATAGGCTCAGGAATCTGTACACCTGTTGATTGACGGTTGAGAGGCAGGACCAAAGAGCCAGAGCTCAACCCCCACAAACACAACTAGGTGAGTACACACACACACACACACACACACACACACACACACACACACACACACACACACACACACACACACACACACACACACCACACCCCCCCCCCCACCATCCCCCTAGGTGATTACATCTCCTTTTACAGTGTTGTAGAAAACGTCAACAGGCAATCACAAATAGACTTCAAAAAGTTTCTTACAAAAGTACAATAGGATGATGATGAAGATGAATCACCTCAAACACTGTCAGAAAGTTCTATTACCACTATCACTGTTGCTTGCGTTGTGGTTGAAGCTGGAGCTGTGCTGCGGGGTCCTGATAGAGGTGGAGGAAGACCTGAGGTGGCACCTGGCCGACCGCAGCCTCGTCGCCAAGCTTGGGGCCTTTGTCTGGTCCATGACACAGCCGCTTGACGCCCAGTGGCTTCGTCGGCGCCGGTAGGAAGGATCTGTCTGGAACCCGACCATGTGGGGCGTGGATGATGAGCTCTGGCAGCTCCGGACGCTGGAGGGCAGCTTCAGGAGCCTGGTGACCTCCATGCCCCTGCTGGGGTCGGTCTTCCCCAGCCGGGTGAGGGACGGTGTCCTGGACAGGAGTCCCTGGGCGAGGGTGCCTGTCTTCGGCACCCTGTACCGGCTGCTGCTGCAGGGTAACCGCGTGCAGTACCTCAGGTGCCTGCTGCCGGAGCTGACACATTACCACGTGTGGCGCGAGGCCTTCGTGTGTTTCACACTGGCGCTAGTCGACCTTGTCCTTATCAGGAAGATTATGTTTCACCCAGACGATGACTGTCTACCAGCTCTCGGTGAGGACAGCAGTGCACTACCAGCTGTCGGTGAGGACAGCAGTGCACTACCATCTGTCGGTGAGGACAGCAGTGCACTACCATCTGTCGGTGAGGACAGCAGTGCACTACCACTTGTCGGTGAGGACAGCAGTGCACAACCAGCTGTCGGTGAAGACAGCAGTGCACATCCAGCTGTCGGTGAAGACAGCAGTGCTCTACCAGCTGTCGGTGAAGACAGCAGTGCTCTACCAGCTGTCGGTGAGGACAGCAGTACACTACCAGCTGTCGGTGAAGACAGCAGTGCACTACCAACTGTCGGTGAAGACAGCAGTGCACTACCACCTGTCGGTGAGGACAGCAGTGCACAACCAGCTGTCGGTGAGGACAGTAGTGCACTACCAGCTGTCGGTGAAGACAGCAGTGCACTACCACCTGTCGGTGAGAACAGCAATGCACTACCACCTGTCGGTGAGAACAGCAGTGCACTACCAACTGTCGGTGAAGACAGCAGTGCACTACCAGCTGTCGGTGAAGACAGCAGTGCACTACCAACTGTCGGTGAAGACAGCAGTGCACTACCAGCTGTCGGTGAGGACAGCAGTGCACTACCAGCTGTCGGTGAAGACAGCAGTGCACTACCAACTGTCGGTGAGGACAGCAGTGCACTACCAGCTGTCGGTGAAGACAGCAGTGCACTACCAACTGTCGGTGAGGACAGCAGTGCACTACCAACTGTCGGTGAGGACAGCAGTCGCAGCTATCAGCTGTCGGTGAAGACAGCAGTGCACTACCAGCTGTCGGTGAGGACAGCAGTGCACTACCAACTGTCGGTGAAGACAGCAGTGCACTACCAACTGTCGGTGAGGACAGCAGTGCACTACCAACTGTCGGTGAAGACAGCAGTGCACTACCAACTGTTGGTGAGGACAGCAGTGCACTACCAGCTGTCGGTGAAGACAGCAGTGCTCTACCAACTGTCGGTGAGGACAGCAGTTCACTACCAACTGTCGGTAAGGACAGCAGTGCACTACCAGCTGTCGGTGAGGACAGCAGTGTACTACCAACTGTCGGTGAAGACAGCAGTGCACTACCAGCTGTCGGTGAAGACAGCAGTGCACTACCAACTGTCGGCGACGACAGCAGTGGACCACCAGCTGTCGGTGACACCTCCAAGAACATGGATCCAGCCCAAGACGTTGAGAACCCTCCCAAGGATCGGCATCCGTGGTCTGTCACCTCTCTAGAGCTTCGTCCCTCGAGCGATGGACAGGTTTCAGAGCTACTGATTGATATGCGTCATGAAGACCTCCAGGTAACCATTAAGAGTGAAGTTAGCTTCCAAACTGATCCAACTAAACCTCTGTATTTAAGAGATATGGAGTCCATGTTGAATCTCGTAACCAACAAGGAGGCGTTCTGCAGGCACATCGAGGACAACTACGGTTTCCCTGACATAGCCGGAGACGACTTGACTGCAGATCAAATTGCTGAATGGCTAATAGAGATAATAACAGCTATGGTGCTTTCGGTAATACACCGTGACCCGACTCCACTACCATAACCATCTACTCTCACCTGGGATTCTGTTTATAGTTTGTGGCAGCTGAGTGAAGAGAAATAGAAAGACTAGGGTCTTTCTGTCGTGGAATTACACAGTCGCTTGGCGGACACTGCTATCGGAGATAACACCTGCGGGGAAGGTCGGGCAATGAATCTCTCTCCTGTTGTTATTGAGGTTGAGACACAGCTTTAAGATGCTGGTGTCGTACCAGTCCGGCTGTGGTGGGTCATTCCCAGCCAGGAGCTGGACGGTGTCTGGGACTGCAGTGTCAGCACGAGAGTGCCTGCGCCCTGGCACTCTGTACCGACACCGACTAAACTCAACTACTTTATATGTACAATTTCCAATGGAAACCTTTTTTTATTATTTGCAACAAGTTAAAAAGTATTCCTCACTAAATTGCTTTGTGGCCGATAGGTGTCGGTGGACAACCAAAAGTGGAAAGGTTGGTCTTTGATGTACACTAAAGGAACGTAATATTATTAACATTGCTACTCACAAGGTTCCCAACATGCTACACATTAAATTCCAACTTCGTTAAATACCAGACTCCAATCTCACTAAGATTCATCCAGCATCTTATTGCTCTACATTATTTTTTTAAGGGATATTCCTTCAGTAGAAGAAAGAGATTAAAATTATTTATATTATTATTATAAAAAACAATTAATAATTATTACTCTTTCTTCTGCTGGGTCATGAAGGAAGCCGTCCAAGGGTGAAAGGGGGCTGTGACGATCTCTGTCTGGAACCCGTAGATGCTGGACTCAGACGTCCACCTCCTGGGGCTCGTGCAGCCCAAGCTCTGCTTCAGGACCCAGATTCATGAAGCGCCAGGTATTTCTTCTTAACCAGCAGTGCATCGAAGGTTCTTAAGTACTCGGTAAGAAGAATCCTACGTACCATTCAGGAAGGTGTTCGTACGCAGCTATTAACAATTTTGATGTAGTTCACTTCATTCTCGATAGATGTCACTAGGGCCTTTCGTTTAGCCAATCGGAGAGAAGGTAACAGTGTTCATCTTACAGGTTTAGCCAATAACGACGCTGGCTTATCGGCGGTCACCTGCCACCTATTTACGTCGAATTTTCTTATAAAATTAGAATCTTTCAAAGTAAAACTATGTTGTTTTTTTTAACTTCTACAGCCAGCACGTCATTGTAGTAAACAAATATGTTACATTTTTTTGGCCTACGTAATTCTAAGAGATATTGTGTAGCTTTTGTTGTCGGTTGGACGATTGAGATGCGATGCGCTGACAATTATTGTATAAATTTACCAGAATTTACCCAAGGGCCACTAACTCTCTAGTGGCCTCGACGAGAACAGAAACCCGGTGGCTTAAAGATCCCGCCAATTGGGCTAATGATATTTTCTAACTTGATTTTGAAGTTGAACAGTTTTGGCATTTACGGCTTCAGCGAGTAGGCTGTTCCATGGGTTTATAACCCTCTGGTTGAAAAATTTACAGGTACAAAACTTATCCCCAAATAATAATCCTGATCTAAAACGCTTCCATGATTGATGTAATAGAACCCATGAGCACCGCACCAGAAATATATACCTTTGATATACCTAGTCAATATTCTATTTATTTTGATATTCCTATTATTTATCCAAGAAATTAATAAAATACTTGAGACACTCAACTTCATCAATATAATCTATTCTTTAAAATTGTAATGTAGGTATTACGCTAGAAACTTAATAGGTCGACAGGCTTAATAGTCTCAGTACTTAAGTTTTTGTACATATGTTAGAGATAATTATATTCCATTATGTTTTGCATGCACTGTTGTTCTTTTATTTATTAAGAGTTGATGATATAAACCTTAGCTTTTGTGCCCTACAATAAAAATACAGTAGTTTGGATTTTGGTATCATTCTCCAGACACTTTATCAGTGTTTGGAGCATATTTAGTGTACAATTAAAATATATGTACTCATATACTTCTAAAGGCATCCATCAGTCTCAGGAGACTATAGAGTTGTGCTCTGGTGTCGGCCTGGTCTGGAGTGGCCTTACCAGGGCGCAAAGCCAGGGTAGGTTGATTCGGGAGAGAAGCTGTTACCCAGGCAGCAGGTCCCCCCTCTCCACGGCCCTGAAAGGCTCCAATGGAAAGGCATACGCCAATATGATTGGTTCCAGCGCCGTCGTAGGAACTATGAGTTCCGGGGTTGCCCTCGAAGGTGGTGAAGAAGGGCACAGGGACCTCTAACCCCGGAGAGCGCCGTGGACGTTGCCGTAGAAGAACCACCCCATCAAGGATATGAACGACCCCTGGCTCCTGAAGCAGAGCCTGAGCCGCACGACCCTCGGGAGGTGGATGTATATAGCTAAAATATATAGCTAACTAAAGGGGAAATGGGAGGGTAACTGTAAACACCTACTTCACCTATCCTAGGATGACAGTTGGGTTGTAGCTCCTGGTCCAGGCTCTCGCCTCGTACACTCTCCAGAAACACAAGCCAACGCCTTAGGATTTTCGCGTCTCGCCGCTTTCTGTACTCTGCAGGTCCGTCCTCCTTCCCCTACAGTACGTCGCCGGGTTGAAGTCGGTCTCCTGGCCGTCAACTTTCCTCCCAACTACGGCAGCCAGCCTACGTCTCGGCGGTCGTCGCACGTTTCCCAAATAGTCCTTTGTCACTGTACTCCCAGAGGAATTGCCTCTCACCACTACGAAGTCACTGTGAAGTTATCAGCCGTCCCAGATGATACTGCTTAAGCTCCACACGCACAGCACCCGACTTCAGAGCACTTGAAGCTCACTTCACTGTCAATTCCCTCGTCGTCTAGATATGTTACTAGGTATTTGGGAAGACTTCTCGAAGTGCTTGCATCCAACTGTTGACTCGTAGGGTTCCACAAAGGTGGGGTTACTGTCAAACTTGACAGGATCGTCGATCACACGTTCAACCAAGTTGACAAGGTGGTCAACTCGATTCACTCACGGTGGATTGGCCCGGCCACTAAGCTGCCTCTTATACTGGTGGACTGCCAAGGACGTCACACGCGACGATGCCTGGCCCACTTCTTGCAACGCACCTGTTCCAAAGCACTTGTTGCTCAATATTCTGTCAATTCCTTATCTGAGCCACATCTGGGTTGCAGGAAGACCTCACAGAGTGCGCGCTAACAACTGGAGACGCTTACATCCACCGGAGCTCGTTAATCCGTCACTCAAACAGGATGACCGGTCGCACGTCCTGCCTCTCGGACGCGTCGTGTGAGACTGATCGCGCCAAGGCGCCGCTACGGCTGGACCCCCCTGCCTATGTGACGTCACAATTTCCAAAGTCGGTTTTCATTGGCTCCCAGTGCCACGTCGCTGACGGTGACCAATCTGGAGACACTGACGTCACACAGTTTTGGCGGGAGAACAGACTCGCCAGCGCCATTTTGGCTCCCTAAAGGGCCTATCCCACAGGCCAAAATGTTTTTCTTTCACGAATTTCTCGGCTCATCGAGAATACTGTTCTCTCCCACATATGTTCAATTGATGCCTGCAATGTAGAGAACGCTCGGGAATAGTGGACATGACTCTTACAGCAGGCGTGGGAGAATTAGAAGGGGGGAACACCGTCACAATATATATATATATATATATATATATATATATATATATATATATATATATATATATATATATATATATATATATATATATATATATATATATTATATATATATATATATATATATATAAGAAAGCTGCAAGAACGCGCAAGCCATATATCACTAAGAACTCTTTGACCCGGCCAGGATTCCAGACCCGGCCAAAGAGTTCTTAGTGATATATGGCTTGCGCGTTCATGCAGCTTTCTCACACATGTTAAACCAGTGCGGCCCGTGCATGCGCCAGAATTTGATGAAAAACTGTACCCAAATGGATCCATGAGTTTTTTAAAATTCACTGTATATTAACACTTAACACTTTGGCGTTCCTGGGACGTAGTTGAGATACACAGATAACTCTGGGGATGTCCGCCTGAAACGTGTGTGGCATCCAAAATTAAAATATTTGTTAAAATTCAATTTTTTATCCGATCTTTGTGGGATGTGTTTTAAATTTTGAGCAAACGTCTTCCCATTTTCTGTTATGGCCCATCTGGCATCAAGGCACCACATGCCGTCGTAGGCTCATTGCTATTGTCTGAAACCTCGTAACCACTGCAGCCTCCCCTCGCGTCCAACATGTGTGCCCATTCCAGCTATTTTTCCTCGGCTATATTTGTTAATTCCTTTATACACTCTACATTTACCCCAAGATGGATACTGCTCAAGAACAGTGCCGTTCCAGGACAAATGCAGTGAAAGAAACACCTCTGAGGGAGAATCTAAGTAGCGTTTGCCAAAAGTACAGAAAAGTGAAACTCTCACCAACAAAATTCCAGGCTTTAGTTGACAAATTTTCTGATCTTGAAAGTAACGAAAGTGACAGTATGAGATAGTGAGGTGATTGAATCTGAAACAGCAGATGAGGATGAAATTGAAAGTGAGGGGAGTGATAATGATGATTTTGATACCACCACAGCTACACGTGCAGATCGTGCTAATAGAACTTGTACCATATGTACCCCAGGCACCAGTTCTGGTGACGCCTGGTCTACTGACAACACTGCACCATTTGTAGACAGTTTTACTGGAACACCAGCCTTGACTGGACCAGTACCAAGCACTCCCCTGGGATTTTTACAGTTATTACGCAAGAGTTGCTGAAATTTATGGTACATAAAACAAAATTGTATGCATCACAAAGCATGTCCAATTCTTCTGACAACTCAAACAATAAGTGGGATGAAGTGAGTGTAAAAAAGCTTGCCAGATATTTGGGACTGACAATGTTGATGTGTATTATGACGTTGCCAACGATGAGAATGTACTGGCAAACGGGTAAATTATGGGATGTACTTTCTTTCAATACTTTTATGATTGCAAAACGCCTTGAATTGATCTCAAATTAAATAATGCCATTCCCAAAGACAATCAAGACAGACTAATAAAAAGTTTGAACATTCATAGAATATCTCTTAAAATATCCTAAACATTATACATTCCTCAGAAAAATCTGATTTTGGATGAAGGCATAATGTCTTGGCGTGGCCGTCTTGCTTTCTAAGTTTATAATCCAAATATACCTGATTAATATGGAGTAAAACTGTACATGCTGGCTGAATCACATACTGATTACATCTATGATTTTAAAGTGTATGTAGGAATTGGGAAGACAACGATTCAAGCGGTTATGGGCTTGACTGAACCTCTGAAGAACAAAGGTTACCATTTATATATATGGATAACTACTATAACTCGGTTCAACTGAGTGAAAGCTGCTTGAACAAGATGCATACACCTGTGGTACTTTCAGATTGCTGTGTGGTGCACCAAGTGATCATTGGCTACAAGCAAAGGGTAAACTGGCAGTAGATAAAACTGGATTCCGACAGAAGGACAATACTTTTATAATTCTGTGGAAAGATTAGCAAGTTGTTTCACTCATCACAACTTGCCACAATGCAGAGACACAAGTGGAACGAAGGAAACGAGTACGCAAACCTGATGGAACATCTTCTGTGCAACATGTCACTGTGAACAAACCAATAGCACTATATAGCACTGGGAAGGGGTCAGGATAAGGATTTGGCATAAGGATTTGGGACCCATAAGCTGGATTGCTTATGGGCTTCAGAAAGCAGTGGTTGGGGTGCTGGTCCTGCGAGAGAGACCCATTTGGTGGTGCAGTCTGCAATGCTGGGATCATGTATCCCTGCCTGTTGAACTAGGTGTTCAGGTAGGATTTCCTTCACCAAGTTGTCAGACGCCACTGAAGAGGACAGAAAAGCTGGTACCGCAATTTGTGTTACTGTGCGCACGCCCCAAGTCTGACAGGAAGGGAGGCCTGTTTCATCCACATTGTTTGATTGTTTGGATGAAACAATCGAGATGATAGCGGACAGAGTGCATCGTGATCCGGCCTGTACTCCTCTTGACATACCAGAAAACATTCTAAGGAAACTACTCCAAGCTTGTACTAAAGAGGCACCCTTCTTGAGCCCGGATGGGCACATGTATAAGCAAGTAGATGGGGTCGCCATGGGTTCTCCCCTAGGTGTCCTGTTTGCAAACTTCTACATGGGTACCATTGAACAAAAGGTCTTAGTCGATATGAACTTGTAACCGGCCATATACTGCAGGTATGTTGATGACATTTTTACATAGGTACCTGATGTCAGACATCTGCAGGAGCTGAAGGAGGTATTTGAGCGGAATTCTGTGTTGCGTTTTACTTACGAGATGGAGGAGAGGAAACTACCCTTTCTAGATGTAACAGTCATGGAAAGGAGCGCTGCATTCTACACTGCAGTCTACACTAAGGAAATAAACATAGGAATGTGCCTCAATGCCAATAGTGACTGCCCAGACAGGTACAAGAGGAGTGTAGTTAACACTTATGTCGACCGTGCTCTCAGCCACAGCTCAGGATGGAAGCAAGTCGATGAAGAACTCTGCAGGGTAAGGCAGGTCCTAGTCAACAACGGCTTCTCCAATGGTTTCGTTGAAGACATCATAAGAAGTAAGGAAGGTGAAACGCCATGCAACCTCTTAAGAGACAACTAACACAAGACCTGTATCCCCAGTTAGACTATTTTACAGGAACTTCTTTTCCACAGCACATAAAATGGAGGAAAGGGTCCTGAAAGATATTGTTAATAGGAACGTTATCCCTACAGACAAAAATCAGAAGATACAACTGACGATTTACTGTAAAACTAAAAAAACTGCCAACCTACTCATGAGAAACTCTCCAGACACAAAGCAGAACGCTTTAAAAGAAACCAACGTCGTATGTCTTCAAATGCCCACTTGGGGACTGTAAGCCTCAAAGAACTCAGCATACAGGCAAGACAACAACATCTCTTTCCAGGCGATTAACGATGCATAAGCAACAGGGCTCCATTAAGGAACATATATTCTTTTCCCACAACCAGACCATCACCAGAGAAGTCTTAAGAAAAAACACAGAAATCATCGATAGATACAGCGGTAGCAGGCGGCTTGACATCTGCGAGGCACTACACATCAAGAAGTCAACACCAGCAATTAACAGCCAATTAATGCACAACTATATTCTACCCAATTCAATACTCCGCACCAATATAGAAGCATCAAGAAATATGGGCGAATAGGCCCTTTGCAGTTACTTCCATTCTTCCCTTTCATCTATACCCATTGAACCATGTTCTGTCTTGTGTTGAAAGTTTGCTCTGTCTTGAGTTGAAAGTTTTGTTCACCTCATCCAAAACTGTTGTAACATATCACCTCACCTAAATGCGGGTATATAAGATAAAAGCTGTTTAAAGGATTGTATAGTAAAACTCTGTTTAGTGTTTGCAGGTTATAGTTGTGTGTATATAAACTAAAGTCTTTGAAAATGTAATAAGTTATTACGAAACGCGTTCAAGTGTCGTGTCAGACTAAAACTAAAAAATGAATTTTGGAGAATTGATTTTTCAATTACCATCGACAGTGAAAAGGAACATAAAAAATATTGAGAAAATTCGTGTTAGAATAATTAATCTTACTTTTTCGGTCATATTTAATAACATTTTATATATATATATATATATATATATATATATATATATATATATATATATATATATATATATATATATATATATATATATATATATATATATTATATATATATATATATATATATATTATATATATCACTCACCATTGGGAGAGGGCGCCTGACAGCTGGGTGGACAGGGCTTCGGATTCGTAGTCCTTTGATTCCGGGTTCGATCCCCGGTAGAGGCGGAGATAAATGGGCAGAATGTTTCTTTCACCCCGATGCCCCTGTTACCTAGCAATAAATAGGTACCTGGGAGTTAGACAGCTGCTACGGGCTGCTTCATGTGGTGTGTAACAAAAGGAGGCCTGGTCGAGGACCGGGCCGCGGGGATGCTAATCCCCGAAATCGTCTGAGGATAACCTCAAGATTACCACCCTGCCTAGTGTGAGATTCTCTTGCTGGCTAGTGTCAGGCACTCATCCTCACAAGTACCAGGTACCACACAAAAGAGTGTGTCAGCTGCAGTTCATAGGCTTACAACTGTAGGCTGAATTACCTGCAGAGATATATATATGTTCTAGGGCCTCCCTCTTCCCACCCATTCATAAACTCCTGAGACAAGTAGTGGTAGATGAAAAGTGAGAAATATAGGCTGTAAAACACAATGAGAGAGAGAGAGAGAGAGAGAGAGAGAGAGAGAGAGAGAGAGAGAGAGAGAGAGAGAGAGAGAGAGAGAGAGAGAGAGAGAGAGAGTGTGTAGGAACTATGCTTCCTCAGTAACATTTAAGATATTAAATCTCTGTCTCCGTAAATCCAGAAAAAGTGGCCGGGATACAAACCCCGCCGTCACCTGCTATTTGTTAAAGCGACACAAACTACCATTCCACCACAGGTTTCGACTGTCACATCTGGCGCCAGGTGGTAAGACCGGGCACCACTGTCACACCTGGCGCCAGGTGGTAAGACCGGGCACCACTGTCACACCTGGCGCCAGGTGGTAAGACCGGGCACCACTGTCACATCTGGCGCCAAGTGGTAAGACCGGACACCACTGTCACACCTGGCGCCAGGTGGTAAGACCGGGCACCACTGTCACACCTGGCGCCAAGTGGTAAGACTGGGCACCACTGTCACATCTGGCGCCAAGTGGTAAGACCGGGCACCACTGTCACACCTGGCGCCAGGTGGTAAGACCGGGCACCACTGTCACACCTGGCGCCAGGTGGTAAGACCGGGCACCACTGTCACATCTGGCGCCAGGTGGTAAGACCGGGCACCACTGTCACATCTGGCGCCAGGTGGTAAGACCGGGCACCACTGTCACATCTGGCGCCAGGTGGTAAGACCGGGCACCACTGTCACACCTGGCGCCAGGTGGTAATTACCAGTTCCAGAACGTTTTCTCACAACTATTGTCTACTACGCAAAACCTCGTTCATTTATTATTTACAGGCATCTCAACGGTATTTTTTGTGCATTATAGAAATATTCTCTCAAAGGGTGGGGGGGGGGAGGAAACAGTTTTGTGCTCCAAGACTGGTAATTACGTGAAGTGTTGTGGGTGAGGAGTGGGAGGAGGAGGAGGTGGAGGAAGCACAGGACAAGTCACAGAATTCTCCTGAGTGTTCTCTGTTGTTCTTCAGAGCAACTCAGTTCACATTGGTTATGACTGAGTCTTCATATCAAACATTGTTATATTATACGCAGTTCAGTCAATACTCAGTTAGGTCATTTGTGTAAATGACTTGACTGCAGGAGTTGAGTCTTTTATGTCGATGTTTGCACATGATGCAAAACTAATGAGGAGTGTTGAAACAGATGAGGATTGCAAGATTCTCCAAGATGACTTGAACAAGTTACAGAGCTGCTCCGAGAAATGGCTGCCATAGTTCAACACCACCCAGTGTAAAGTGATGGAAATGGGATCAGAAGCCACGAGACCAAAAGGCCAATACAGGATAAAGGTAAACTACCTTCACTGTAACTAGAGAGACCTGGGGATGGACCTAACACCAAACATAACTCCAGCGGCTCATATAAGTAGAATAACGTCAGCAGCATTGTGACGGCCTCATTTAACCGTAACCAGCTTCTTTTAATTAAACGTTCTGTAGGGTTTTAGTGCCTCTTCTTACCAGATCCAACACCAAGTCAGGGTTAAGTTATTAAGAACTGAACAGTAATAAACAATCCAACGGAAATAGGGGTAAACAACATTAAAGAAAACCATCACCACATGTACTTCAGTCTTATGTACAACTATATACACCTATTACATATCAGAAATATATATAGGATATATCACTCTCACTCAGGACACTACAAGAAATCTTGCGATCTTCTAGCACAGCAAGTCTTCCTTCATGAAAAACCCAAGGTTCCTTCCCGGAGACTTTCTTCTGAGTTACACACGTTGGCGAGTCCATTTTTCTCAGCAATTCACAGGCCGGCAATCCACAGTATCTAAACACTAGCTTGAAACTCGAGCAACATGCAGCTGGCTTCCTCTAAAGGCTTCACCTCTATCAAACCTTAACCTAGAGGAAAGACAGACGCTAATTCCATCTATTAGCACAAATGGGTCACCGCGAGATGTCATTCCAACCACCAATAGCTCGCTGGCTACCACAGAAAATTCACTGTCTCCCACGACTAGGAACCACGTGTTCCTGCCGAAACAAATCGTGTATTCAGGATTGCCCTTGCTGACCATTCCTGGTGGACTGCCTATTGTCGTGCAAGGTTCCCCCCCACATCACTTCAGAGGACAAAATATTGTCGAGTAAAAAGTAAACTACACAGGTGTCAGTTAGACCACAGCCTTCCACCGAGGCACATAAAATAGGGTCAGGTGCGGGCAACAGATGGCACTAACATCGCCACAGACGCTACGCTTGTCAGAACATCCCTCAGAAACTTGAATAAGGAGGCTTTTAGGTCACCGTATACCGCCAATGTGCCAGTCTTAGAGTATGCCGCCCCATCGTGGAGCCACCACCTGAATAAATACATAAGGAAGCTCGAAAAGATGCAGATGTTTGTAACGAGACTCGGTCCAAAGCTGCGAGGGAAGAGGTACGAAGACAGACTGAAGCTTCTAAACATGACCACGTTAGAAAGGAGGAGGGACAGGGGGCCATGATACAGACATGAATTACTTAAAGGATTAAGAAAGTGGAAACAGAGGAAATGTTTACAATTAATACCAATAAAACAAGGGGAAACGAAAGGAAGCTTGAGGCTCACATGTGTTATAGAGATTTTATAAAGTTTACTTTTATCATAAGGGTAGTGAGTAAATGCAATGACTTAGAGGAGCAGGTTGTAGAGCAAACTACATTCATAACTTTAAAAGTAAGTATGATAGGGAAATGGACCAGGAGTCATTTCATTAGACAACGAACGGCTAGAAAAGCGGAATCCATGAGCTAGAGTTCGAAAATGAAGGTAAAATTAGGTGAGTACAGAATACTAGAGAGCAGAGAGAGATACAAGGGTGGCCAGAAAGAGGTACCTCAGTCTGAGAAGAGAAGCAAAGAAGCAGTACGAAAATGGCATAACAAAGCCAAAACAAAACTGCTATACAGCCACATCAGAAGAAAAACTAAAATGAAAGATTATGTAATGAAACTGAGAAAGAAAGAGGATGGGTACTCAAAGAACGACAAAGAGATGTGTGAATAACTCAATATGAAATCCAGGAAGAGTTCACAATAGAGCAAGGAGAAGTCCCTGTAATAAGAGGGATGGTGATAAATCAAGAAGCCTTGGAAGATATTGAAATAACCAGAGAGAAGGTTAGATGGTATCTGCTAGATATTGATGTAACTAAGGCTGTTGGACCTGATGGAAACTCGCCATGGATGATAAAAGAGGGGGCAGACGCACTTTGCTTTCCACTATCTATTTGTGTATAACAAGTCACTGGAAACAGGAGACCTACCTGAAAGTTGGAAGACAGCTAACGTAAAATTAGGGCGAGAGAAAATGTAAAATTAGGAATAGAGTCAGGACGAGAGAAAGATCTGGGTTGATATCACACCAACCTGTCCCCTGATCCTCACATCAAAAGGATAACATTAGCTGAGTATGCATGGCTGGTGAACATAAGAACTGCCTTCAGAAATCTGTGTAAGGAATCATTCAGAACTTTATTTACCTCATATGTCAAATCAATACTGGAATATGCAGCTCCAGCCTGGAGTCCACATCGAGTCAAACACAAAACGAAGTTTAAAAAGGTTCAGAGATATGCCACCAGATTAGCACCGAGCTGAAAATAATGATCTATGAGGAATGATTACTGGAACTGAACCTCACTTCTGGCTTACGAACCGCAAGACAGAAGAATAAGGGGAGGCATGATCACTAACTACAAAGTTCTCAGAGGAATTGACAGAGTAGATAAAGATAAACTGCTTAACATGAGTTGTCCATGAAGGAGACAAAGGTGGAAACTGAGTACCCAAATGAGTCACAGGGACGTTAGAAAGTACTTTTTCAGTGTCCGAGTAGTTAACAGATGAACTGCATTAGGCAGTGATGAGGTAAATGGAGACTCCATACACAGTTTCAATTGTAGATATGATAGAGTCCAGTAGGCTCAGGAATCTGTACACCAGTTGATTGACAGTTGTGAGGCGGGACCAAAGAGCCAGAGCTCAACCAACTCAAGCACAATTAGGCTAGTACATATTTTTACACAAAACACATATAAACGCACACAAACCCGCCCATACAAACATTCATTCACATAAAAACACATGAGCATATACACACCATGAGAGACAAACACACACACATACACACAGTATTCAGGTTAATAAGGCGACAACGTCAGCGCTCTTTTGAACTCGATCTTTGAAAATATTAACAACGACCTAAGAGGCATCAACAAAATATTAACAACGACCAAAGAGGCATCAACAAAATATTAACAACGACCTAAGAGGCATCAACAAAATATTAACAACGACCAAAGAGGCATCAACAAAATATTAACAACGACCAAAGAGGCATCAACAAAATATTAACAACGACCAAAGAGGCATCAACAAAATATTAACAACGACCAAAGAGGCATCAACAAAATATTAACAACGACCAAAGAGGCATCAACAAAATATTAACAACGACCAAAGAGGCATCAACAAAATATTAACAACGACCAAAGAGCCATCAACAAAATATTAACAACGACCAAAGAGCCATCAACAAAAACGGCTTCTTTTCCCTAGCAGTTTAAATGACGTCACTATACCCTTTTGTTACAAATGAAAGGAAGACGTGATGCCATTTACCGTGATGCAGTTTTTTTGACTTGAAAAAAAATTATAAACTTCAATAGAAGTGGAATACCAAGATAACCGATAGTACACAGGTGCACTGCTAAGTGTTCCTTTCTCGTCTTCACTAACGTGCAGGAGCACTGTTAACCTTTACCTTCCGAGACCATCCGTGTACCATAACTCCTCGACAGAGCGAATATATAAACTGGTAATAGACGGGTGCAGGGGCCTGAGGATCACTTCAACCGACAATAATACGAATTAGGCGGAAGAGTTTGGGTAATGATGGCACGTGAATGGCAGTTGACCTTTCACAGCCTGAGTGCCAGAGGCAACTTTACAGCACGGAAGAATTATATGCACATTGACCTTTATCAAGCTAAACTCTGAAATAGAGAAAAACGTTGAGAAAATTCAATGAATGCGAGTAAAATGGTAAGTAAATTAATATATATATACATATATGTCGTACCTAGTAGCCAGAACGCACTTCTCAGCCTACTATGCATGGCCCGATTTGCCTAATAAGCCAAGTTTTCATGAATTAATATATTTTCTCAATTTTTTTTCTTATGAAATGATAAAGCTACCCATTTCATTATGTATGAGGTCAATTTTTTTTATTGGAGTTAAAATTAACGTTGTTATATGACCGAACCTAACCAACCCTACCTAACCTAACCTAATCTATCTTTATAGGTTAAGTTAGGTTAGGTAGCAGAAAAAGTTAGGTTAGGTTAGGTTAGGTAGGTTAGGTAGTCGAAAAACAATTAATTCATGAAAACTTGGCTTATTAGGCAAATCGGGCCTTGCATAGTAGGCTGAGAAGTGCGTTCTGGCTACTAGGTACGACATATATATATATATATATATATATATATATATATATATATATATATATATATATATATATATATATATATATATATATATATATATATATATATAGGATATAGGGGTACCACCTCTGGTGCAATTATAGGGACCCACAGCCTCAGAGAAGGGAACACAGAGCATTCAGGTAAAACTTGCCATTTAACTCTGAATACATAAGAGTGTTCGCTTCTCCTACCATCCCCTTTTTTTATGGTGTACACTTTATTATGCAAGATTATACAGTTACATATCTGATTGTATACAAAAATGACATTAAGAGGACACAAAAAAAAAAGTTCGCTTCCGAGAGGCTGTAGATTTCCTCGAACTCCTCCGACACCGGGCAGGAACCGAGGATGCAGTGAGCATTCCCCCTCTGGATCGCGACACTGAGGCGCTGAAAGAGAAAACTTGCCGCTCTAGGGTCTCTTGTGGTGTCAATGAGTTTGGAACCATGATCTTTAAGAAACCTTCTTGCACTCTCTCCCCATGGGCCTAGGGTCTCAGACCCTATTGGAACGAAGTTGTACCGATGATCTAATTGCCTGTACTTGGCTGACTTGTCTCTTTCTCTGTGTGTCGCCGCGTCTCCTGCTGTGCTGGCAGAGAGGTTGATGTATGTGGCTGCCAGGGTGGATACGCAAGTATAGTCCCATGCCAACTGTCTGCCACCCTTCCATGGATGCAGTGTGATTCCGTCTGGTCGGCCGGCAAAGCTAACAGAGTCACGGTTCAGTAGGTTGCGGGGCTCTCTCTCCGCTGGACAGTGAGCAGAGGCAAGGCTTCTTTTAATGATGTCGTTGACTTCGTCGTGTGTAGTGTGCCAACCATCAGATTTTCCACAGTGCAGGCTATGCAATCCATATTCGTCAGCATCTGCCTCGCCGCAAATACACCTATGAACAGTGTGGATAGGGGCAGCAAGATGGAGAGCGACTGCAGTACGGAGCTCCTGCGGATCAAGACGTGTGCCTGTCGCAGACATAGGGACTGCCAAAAGGAAGTCCCCTGCATGGGGAGCCTGCACAGCTGTGAGGCGTGCACGATCAATGGGGGTTGTTGCTGCCTCCAGCAAAGCTGTGACTTCTTTGTCTGCAATGGGGCTGTCCCAACTGGATTGTTTCTTGGCTTTCGGCATGGCTGGTCTGAGTGCTGGGTCTGCCATGGCACCCCATTTCGTGTCGCATTCCGTGTAGTGGGGGTCCTGTATCCCCGCTACATCACTGAGGGTGTCAGGTAGAATTCCTTAACCAGGTCATCTGATGCTGAGGAGGAAGACAGGAAGGCTGGGACAGCAATTTGGGTGGCGGTGCGGACACCCAAGCCACCGAGCCTAACAGGAAGAGTGGCTTGTTTCCACTGGCACTCGTTGAGGGAGAGATTAAAACTTTTTCCAGCATGGTCTTCAGTAAGAGGTCATACTCTTCAAGCTTTCGGTTGTCGTAAGATGGGGCGCACCTCAGAAAGTAGGTTAGCCTCGGAAGGGATAGGCATTTGGTGAGGAGATAAAAGCATCGTGGGCATCGATGTCACCTATTCTGTCTTCCATCCTCCTAAGGTCTGCGATTTTCTTGTCAAGGATCTCCTCAATGGCATTAGACCCGAGGGGGGCTCCAAGGAGGTGCTGTTCTCGGCCCTAATGACATGGGCTCCAGGCAAGGCAGACCTTATTCTAGCTACGATGTCTGGGTTGGAGGAGACTACTTCACACTTGGAGGGTCAGGACAAG
>WNGS01111181.1:54900519-54934219 GCA_020271785.1 Procambarus virginalis | reverse complement strand
TCTGCCCCTCCCTTGCTGTTGCTGACTAGCTGCGTGTTGAAGTGGCGCACTTGCCATGGAAGGTCATCTTCCTCCTATTGTCCGGTAAACTCCGTGGGTCTGGAGTTCACCGGTCGTGCTGGGTATGCGGCCATTGAAATGGTTATGTGCGATATGCTCCGTGTTCCTGTGATGGCATCTCCGGTGTTGAGCTGGTGATCACAAACAAACACGACCCAAACACTTGATCACAAACTTGATAATGACCCTACGGGTCGTTATCAAGTTTGTGATGGAGGAGGAGTACCGTGACTTCCTCCGTCATTACGAGGGGCGTTCGTTGCCTTTGCCAGGTGGTGCCGGCTGTGTGTTCATCTTGGACCGTAGTGGTGCCCTGACTTATGTCAGTGTGCATGGGGCGCCCCTGGAGTTTCCCGAGGACATCCTCCGACGTTAATTTCAGTGGTATGGGGTGGTCGTCAGTGTGCAGGTAAACACGCTCTCCTCAGGGCGGTATGCAGGTAGGCGGACGAACGTTCGCACCTTGGGATGCGCCTGCGGTCGGATATTCCATCTTCGGTCCAGCTTATGGGGTACTACGTCCGGGTGTACTATGCCCGGCAACCCCATACCTGTTTCCGGTTGCTCCCATCAACTTGTTCCGAGAAGAGGATTTCCCACCGCTCCCTCTGGAGGAGGACTCCGGGGGTGAGGGGGTGGACGTTCCGCTAGTTGATGTGGCTCCCCCAGCGTCGCCCCGACGTTCCGCCGGTTGTCGCAGACCCTCCTCCGGATGGTGTGGTGCCGTCGGATAATGCTCCTGCTCCTGTCTTTGGCCCTGCTGCTCCGGTGGGTCTTCTTGGTGCTCCCTGTGCGGCATCGTCGTCTGCTCCATCGCCTTCGGCTGCTGAGTCTGGCCCTGCGTCCTCGCCACGGGTCCCTACTGTGCTGGGTGCTGAGGTAGCTGTGGAGCCTCCTGCTGCGTGTGGTCCGGTTCCCTCTGTGGTGGAGGCTGCTGCCGTTCTGCGTTGGACATCTGTTCGTCTGGCTGGTGGTGCCTATGTTTCTGGGTCTGCTTCCGGCTCTGACGATCTCCGGCCAGTGCCCAAACGCTCCAGGCGTTCGTCGTCTGCCTGGGCTGAGGTTGGGGACTTCAGTGACTGTGGGTCTTCAGGTGGCGACGGTGTGGACCAGGATGTGTCGTTGGCTCCGAGGCTTGTGGAGGTGGAAGTACATGTGCCTGCTGGTGTTGGTGACCGTGTCGCGGGTGTGCCTTCTGTTCCTTCTTCGCCGGTGGCCTCTCCGAGGTGGGAAGTGGTGGCTTCCGCTGCCCGGGATTGTGTAGATGATGGTGCTGGGCGTGGCCTGGTAGTGGTGTGCATGTAGCTTCTGGGGCCCCTGTGGTGGTGCCCTATGGCTGGTCCATTCATGTGAGGTGGCACGTTGGTGACCTGGGGGACGTGTTGCCGGCGTCTGTGATGCCGACGAGTCATTGGAGAGAGAGATTGCAGGGATGAAGCTGTATGAAGGCACGGCGGACTTTCTGGGTGGGGAGGTTCCCTTGTTGTGGGGGAGAGTGGCTGCTACTGGCTTCAGGTGTGATACTGTGTGGGTTCCCTGTTTGCTGGTGTTTGTTGCCGGGTTCCGGATGCCATGGTGTCCCCAGTGCATCTCAAAAACCCTTTGCTGTGGTTGATCTGGGAAGCGTTCCATGTATGGTTCCTGCGGGACTTGTTCCCGGGCAAGTATGCCCAGTGATTTCCTGTGATTTTGTCGTGGCGTGTGCCCTTCTAGCTGTTTTGTTTACCTTCTTATCGTTTGTGTCCGTGCCTCTCCCTGTGTCTGTTGCGAGGCGGTTGGTTTGGTATGGGTGGTTTTGTTTTTGTATTTGTTATGCTTTTGCCCTGATGTTATTAATGTTTTAACTGTTTTACGTGTTTTTCTTTATATCTATGTTGTGCGTTTGTGGTTTTTTGTTATTTTTTATGTTATACCACCTGTTGTGCTTTGTTGTCGGTCCTTCCGGCCGGCGAGTATGTTTGTATTATTTTATGATGTTACTATGCTTGCTNCTGGAGAGGCTACGGGATCCAGTAAGTTCAGTAGAACTTCAGTTTCGGCCTTTTTTAACCCCTTCGTAGCTCAGTCGGTTAAGGCAGTGTCTGGGATGCTCCCGGACGCAGGTTCGAATCCTCGTCAGGCCCTTGTGGATTTGTTTAATAGACTATTACAATTCTTATGTACATCGGTATCTCTTTCACTGAGGACACGGGACGGTCACATGCAGTGTTCGCCAGCCCCCAGGGGTCCTCTCACCCAGTACCTTGCCCAACCGTACTCGTTAACACTGGCGAGTTTCACCTTGTACCTGGTCCAGCCCCTCACCGTCACAGTAGCACGAGGTCCCTATACCCCACGACCACTACAGCCCCTCACCGTCACAGTAGCACGAGGTCCCTATACCCCACGACCACTACAGCCCCTCACCGTCACAGTAGCACGAGTCACTATACCCCACGACCACTACAGCCCCTCACCGTCACAGTAGCACGAGGTCACTATACCCCACGACCACTCCAGCCCCTCACCGTCACAGTAGCACGAGGTCACTATACCCCACGACCACTACAGCCCCTCACCGTCACAGTAGCACGAGGTCACTATACCCCACGACCACTCCAGCCCCCTCACCGTCACAGTAGCACGAGGTCACTATACCCCACGACCACTACAGCCCCTCACCGTCACAGTGCAAGAGGTCACTATACCCCACGACCACTACAGCCCCTCACCGTCACAGTAGCAAGAGGTCACTATACCCCACGACCACTACAGCCCCTCACCGTCACAGTAGCAAGAGGTCACTATACCCCACGACCACTACAGCCCCTCACCGTCACAGTAGCAAGAGGTCACTATACCCCACGACCACTACAGCCCTCACCGTCACAGTAGCACGAGGTCACTATACCCCACGACCACTACAGCCCCTCAGCTCAACCTGTCCTCTTAAAAATAACGTCGTTTTTAGCCGTATGGCCGAAAGTGGACGTAATTTGAAAATGAACAAAAATAAAAATAATTTGGGATTTTTTTGTCAACAACAGTTAGTTAAGGGTCCTCTGGTAGGTTAGGTGGGCAGGAATTCTTATAAGTTTCAAAAGTTATGAAAACCGTAAATTGAAAGTTTCCTCTCTTAACCTTTCCGAGTACAACCCGTCCTCGACTCAAGTCCATTACATTCAGCGGTCAACCCCACAGACGCATTCATAATTTTAACATACTGTTCATTCAAAACGGGAATTTTCTCAAGTATAAATTAATATTATAATATATTGGCATATTGTATATATATAGGCATAGGATAGGTTAGGTCAGGTGTTTAGGTTTTGTTGGCGATTTTTTTATTTGTAGTTCGTGGGTGAAGCATTTATGCGTTGTGACTCGAACAAAATTCGTCAGTGAAGCACTTGTTCCGGATATGTTCGAAATTCAGCAGTTGTGAGTCGTGTGTAAACCGCTTTTCATTCATAAACAGGGGGTTTGGCGGGTGCATGGAATCACTTTTGGATCTTTGTTTGGAGGACGGCTGCCGAGTAAGCCGGACGACTCAAACAGAAAACGAGACAGTACGTCACTTTTGTGAGTCGATTTCATTTCAAATTACGTCCACTTTTGGCCATAGCGGCGCGCACACGAGCGAAAAGTGACGTTATTTTTAAAAGGACGGGTTGGGCAGAGGACGTCAGCCACACGCTGAGCGGGGTCACAAAACAACCAATACAGGGGAAGCGAACCCCTGGCAGAAGCCTCTAGCGACCGGCAAGCAGCGTTTCCCAACAGACACCTCACTGTCGTCCGTTTCTCCCCTAAGCCAGTCCCGGGGTACGCCGATGGCTTCCAACACTACGTGATCAGCGGTCAACACACTGCTTCAGATCGCCGGCGACTTACTTAGTCGTATTCCAAGACTAAGTCGAGAGAACGTAGGCTGCCCAAGGTAAACTGCCGAAGGTAAACTGCCTCCTTCAGTACCACAGCCTCCAGACGTCACCTCTGTGGACATAACACGCCATCAGTTACTTGGGACAGTACACTGGCGAAACCAGGAGGTAACACTCACTGGGGAGGTTACCTTGAGGTTACCTTGAGGAGCTTCCGGGGCTTAGCGTCCCCGCGGCCCGGTCATCGACCAGGCCTCCTGGTTGCTGGACTGATCAACCAGGCTGTTGGACGCGGCTGCTCGCAGCCTGACGTATGAGTCACAGCCTGGTTGATCAGGTATCCTTTGGAGGTGCTTATCCAACAGAGTTGACATTATGCACGTAGCACAACCTAGGTGGCGCTGATCTTGACCCACCACCTCACTAGAGGTCATCCACAACGACCTCTCTGTCTAGCCAAGGCAGGAAACCAGAGCTATTTGCCGTTGTCACGCCACCACCAATAGATGGCGTTGTCTACGTAGCGTCCTATATCAGGGGGAGGGGGGGGGGGGGGTGGAGTGCAGACTCATAGATGGCGCTGGAATTACCAGGCCCCACACAGTGTGACGAGTCCGTACAACAAGTGTCAGCTTCCCATAATGTATGATCAAATTTTGTTTTTTTCCGAGAGACTTCAAGCGTGTACTTCGATCAGTTCAATAATAGGCTACTTGCTATATCTGCTACTCATTTGGTTGTGTACTAACAGCAGAAAATGTTCGCTTTGAAATGTTTAAATAAGTTGAGTTGGTTACTGTCGATGTGGTACGAGGTGGTCAGTCTCCGTGTACCTGGCTGCCTGTAGGTGGTGTCCTGCACCATCAGCGAGGCTTGGTGGGGGTGGTGCGCTGGGGGGGGGGGGAACGCTGCACCACAGTGTCTCAGTCCTTGTCTGGAGACACAGATATTGTTATCTGTGTCCTCTGGTCCTGTGTCATGTGTCCCCATCATCCACCTGTGTCCTCTGGTCCTGTGTCATGTGTCCCCATCATCCACCAGTGTCCTCTGGTCCTGTGTCATGTGTCCCCATCATCCACCTGTGTCCTCTGGTCCTGTGTCATGTGTCTCTATCATCCACCAGTGTCCTCTGGTCCTGTGTCATGTGTCTCTATCATCCACCAGTGTCCTCTGGTCCTGTGTCATGTGTCCCCATCATCCACTGTGTCCTCTGGTCCTGTGTCATGTGTCCCCATCATCCACCTGTGTCCTCTGGTCCTGTGTCATGTGTCTCTATCATCCACCTGATTGATTGTTGCCGCCGAAGGCGGCTAGTTTATTGTGCACCCCATACTCATCCTGTGAGCGGTAGCGCAAAAGCATTACAGAGGGCACAAAAGGTCTTTATCAGACCTCATCTTAGATTATTACATTAACAATTACATCTATCCTTCACACCTTATAGTTACAATGTCAGCTAGTTACAGAGTAAGTGCTATTTCAAGAGCTACATATTTACAGTAAGTCATCATACATTAATGGTAGGTCTTATCGCTAATACATAATAGTTTGACCAATGGGGACATTACAGTCATAGGGGAGCTTCTGTTTATTGTTAGTCCTCACAATACACTACTTGTTTCTGAATCTCATATGTCGTTCATCTACTGGAAGCGAAATGTGGATACAGTGCAAGGATTTCAGGTAATTTATCCATGGTAATAAGATAGGTTGCCATATCATACAGAGTGAGCTTAGATTTATCTCTAAATGGCTCAATTTTACTACAATCCAAGATATAGTGTTCGAGTGTGTGTCCCTGTCTTTGTCCACACACTTTACACTTTACTTCATCTAGATCCCTATACAAGCCGAACTGCCAGAGATACTTGTAGCCAAGTCTTATACGAGCTGTGACAACATCTGTTAGTCTACTGACTTTGTTACTTGCCCCATACACATGTTTTACTTCACACATTTCATTGTGATGAACAATGGACCTGCTAATTCCAGTTTGCACAGTTCTACTTTCTTCAAATCCATCCAGGAGTTCTCGTCTAATGACATTTTTAAGGGACCTATTTGATAACTCAAGATTCCGTTCAACACTGTCTTTATTTACTGCAGCCTTAGCAAGGGCGTCAACTTTGTCATGTTCCTGCAGGCCAATGTGAGAAGGAATCCACAACATTTTTATATTTACCCTCTTGCTAAGTATTCTTATATATCTACGTCTAGCTTCCAAGACAAGCACGTTATTACTTGATTGCAAACTGTTTATTGCTCGTAGTGAGGAAAGGGAGTCAGAAATAATTAAGCTGTCTACTTCAGTGTTGTCAATAATTTCGAGTGCTACCAGTATCGCTACCAACTCGGCTTGCATAGTGGACGCCCAGTTACTAATTCGGATATTCCTTTCAATTGTGCTGCCATCGGGCTGATGAGCAATAACAGCACTTCCTGCCCTCCCTGTAGCTGTATTGAGTGATCCGTCAGTGTATATTGTCTGTGCAATGTTGTTTTCAGCTTGTATATTGTGAATGTGTTCTATGGTGCTTAATTTAGCAGCAAGCTGAGCATGAGGGTTGTTTGTGATTAGTTTCTTGGTGGGGTATGCAGGGGTCAGGATGTCAAAAGGTACTATCTGCCAGGGTGGAAGGAAGTGCTGTACTCTTTCATCTGTATATACATCGTGCAGTCCCATCATTTTAATATGAGTGGCTGTTCTTTGAATCCACTTAGACTCGCTAGTTCCATTTCGTATGTGTTCTAACAGAGCAACTGACACAATGTTGTTTTTGTTATCACGCAGAAGCTTTAGTCCCATCATAAGATTAATTTCAAATATTCTATCTCTAATGCTAAGTATATTTAATTCTTTCCGCATGTTGAGAACTTTGGTAGTTATAGGACAGCCAAGTATAATTCTGAGTGCTTCATTTTGCATTTTTTCAAGTCTATCAATACTTTTGCCATTTTGCAGGACCAAAGCTGGTGCATGATAGTCTATCAGAGACCTTATATACGCTAAATACATCATTCTTGCTATTCTAATATTAACACCATATTTCGGGCTGTACCCCACTACAGTTCTGAGAGCCTTGAGTCTGTCTCTACATTGTTGATGTAACTTATTGACTGCAGTTGAGGTACAAGGGACATAGACTCCAAGGTATTTGAAAGAAGAGACATAGTCTATTGGTATATTATCTATCTTGAGTTTTCGTGGTCCACTTTTGCGGTTGCCAATTTGTCTGTTAAATACCTTAGTTTTAGCAGCGTTGATTACAAGACCAAGGCTCTCACAAGCTGTATGTATACAATTTAAGACTGTTTGCATTTCGCGGTGGGTTTTAGTATGTACAAGGATGTCATCTGCATAGCTGATAGTGATGTTTGCCGGACTAGTTGGAATTGATTTTAGTAAAGCATTAATTAGAACATTAAACAAGGTAGGACTGAGTACTCCTCCTTGTGGGGTGCCTAGTTGCATTACTTTAGTTTCACTCTTGTAGCCTTGGAACAGTGCAGAGGACTTCCGGTTGGTAAGATAGCCTCGTATCCATTGTAATAAATGTCCCCCTATATCCATTCTCGCTAATTCGTACATAATCACTTCCCTATTAGCAATATCAAAGGCATTTTTTAAATCAAGAAATGTTGTGTACTTGTGCCTTTTATCTCCATGAACAGTAAGAAAGGTTGTGATACAGTTGTGTACACTTTTACCATGTGTGAAACCATTGATATCAGGTGACATGTGCTCTTTAACTCTATACAATAATCTATTAAGCACCATTCTCTCAAAGGTTTTGCACATGCAACTGGTCAGTGAGATGGGACGGAAAGCATCAGGTTGGCCAGGCTTTGGTACAGGTACCGTAAGACTGGTGGTCCATGATACTGGCAACTGCCCAGTGACATAACTGGCATTAAACAATTCTAATAATGGGTTACCGGGTACACGATGTCTTAGAATATCATAGGTGATACCGTCCTCACCAGGAGCAGTGCTACTGCCCCTGGAGAGGGCTGCATCCAATTCATAATCTGTATATGGAACATCACATTCATCATGTTGCTTGCTCAACATGAAATTTATGAGAGAATTTCTGTCTGTGGACCTCTCCCGCAATTTCTCCCTAGTGCTAGCTGGTAACATTCCAAGGCTGGAAACCTGAGCCCATTTTGCAATTAACTGATTAGCTTTCTGTTGCGGGTTTGGGTGTGAAACTTGTCTACTATTTTACCAATAATTTTGTTTATGCCTTTCCAGGCTTTGCCCAGGGGAGTATGCAGGTTAAGTCCACTAACAAAACCCTCCCATTCATTTTGTCTCAGTTCAGTCATTCTCTCCCTCGCCGCTGCAAGCGCGGCCTGAAACAGTTTTAACATTTGAGGAGTTCTAAGGCTCTTATATGCTTTACCTGTCTGTCTAGCAATTGATTTAAGCTCTTTCAGTTTAGCATCATCATAGTACTGGTTGTGTCTGACCTGTTTCCCAGTACGTCTTTTTGTTTGGTGTGACTCACTATTTTTGATGGCCTCATAGGTTTTATTTACGAGGTCATCATAAAACTGTTGTACATTCTCAGGCTCATAATTGTTATACCAATGTTCTATGCTGTCTATAAAGAATTTTTCTTGCTCTTTCCTTACTGTTAGCCTGCGTCTACTCAGCTTAGTGCCAGGTAGGTCAACATTAGCCACGTGTATGTTAGCTGTTATGGCTAAATGGTCAGACATTAAGTCATCCATAATATCAGTCTCACGAGTTGTGTATGACAGGTTAAAGCCAATGCACCTATATAGAATACCTCCATATATTTGCGTGGGTTGATTCTTACTGATAATTTGAGCATCACCATATGCATCGAGAAGTGCCAACAATCTTCTCCCGTTGGTGTTTGTGAGTTGATCCACTAATTGTTTGTGTTTAGCATTTAAATCCCCCCATTAATATTGTAGAATCAGTATGTGCAAAACTAGGTAGGTCAGTATACTGGAGGAGGCCAGTAGGTGCATAGGCATTCAAAACATTAAGTGTAGAGTTACCAACGTGTACCCGGATACCATGATATTGAAACCCCTCTCGTTGTTGGGCGGGAAGTGGCTCATGTGGCAGGAATTTTTTAACATACATGAGACACGTATTTTTTGATCTTGGATTATAACACTGATAACTAGGCAAATTCTGCGGGGTTTTACCTGCGGGAGTTAGGGTTTCTTGGAGGCAGACACTATCATCCACCTGTGTCCTCTGGTCCTGTGTCATGTGTCTCTATCATCCACCAGTGTCCTCTGGTCCTACCTCATGTGTCCCCATCATCCACCAGGTCCTCTGGTCCTGTGTCATGTGTCTCCATCATCCACCAGTGTCCTCTGGTCCTGTGTCATGTGTCCCCATCATCCACCAGTGTCCTCTGGTCCTGCGTCATGTGTCCCCATCATCCACCTGTGTCTTCTGGTCCTGTGTCATGTGTCTCTATCATCCACCAGTGTCCTCTGGTCCTGTGTCATGTGTCCCCATCATCCACCAGTGTCCTCTGGTCCTGTGTCATGTGTCTCCATCATCCACCTGTGTCCTCTGGTCTGTGTCATGTGTCCCCATCATCCACCTGTGTCCTCTGGTCCTGCCTCATGTGTCCCCATCATCCACCAGTGTCCTCTGGTGGGAACTCAGTACCGATTACTCTCACCTGAATTTACCTGAAACCCATCGTATCTGGTGGCTTCGACGGGGACAGAAAGCCACCAGCATGTCAAAGCCTCCCCCCCCCCCCACATTGTTTCGTAGGATTTCTTTTATGTGAATTTCGAACAGACATTTTAGCAGTTCCCTGTGGCGCAGTGGTATAACACTGGTCCCGCACTTCGCGAGCGATTTGGCCTGAGTTCGTATCCTGGCAGGAGGAGGATTGACTAGGCACCATCCCTAACTGTACGCCTCTGTTTACCCAGCAGTGAATGGGTACCTGGTTATTAAACGATTTTGGGGTTTCGTATTCCAGGGAAAATTAGTGTTAGGACTTGCCCGAGACGCTACGCGTGCTGCTGGATGTACAAGAATGTAAGAACTCTTCTATATATAAATAAATAAAAATAGAAATAATGTCTTGCATTTACATCTTTCGCGGGTAGGGAGTTCCGTGGGTTTATAACCCTAAGAGTGAGAAAAAAAAGTTTGTTTTCTGCCGCTCTGTGAGCTTAAAGCTGGTGCCTTTATGCGGTGTAACAAGCTTTAAATTATTGTTGCTAGTTTCCATAATGTGTAAGTGACTTTGTGGGCCAAAACATCCGGTAAAGCCTAACTCTTAGATATTATAAACAGAAAATTGGACACGGAATCAATCTGACAATTTATCTTAGGAAATTTTACAAATTATTCTCATATCCATGAATATCAACATTTTAAAACATTCAGGTCATTGCAGGTAAAATTCAAAAGACATCTGAGGGCGACATTTTATTGTATTTTTTTTTTCTAAAGATCAAACGCGGCCAGACACAATATTGGAACGCTTCCTCTCCCACCCGATCCGCTTTTGTTATTTGGTGCTCAAATCCCAGCGAAACTCCCGAAAGTCTTTCAAACACTCGCTTCTTTTCATACGAGTATATGTATGTGTATATATATATTTTTTCGCATAAATAAATATATAAATATCAGACGCCGGTTTTAATAACGATAGATTCTAAAATAGAAACATTAATATTTACTGTTTCTTCAGAAGTGCAGTTTGAGAAATATCATTATTATGTACTACTGTTTTTCACTGTAGATTAAATGTGTACATAGACGTAACAGGAAATTAAGCAGCAGCAACAAGACAGACAGATTAAGCACACACGGGAAGGGGGTCTGGGAAATATGTTATGAAGAAGGCCGGGGGGGGGGGACATGGTAACAGCCTACCAATTTATCAGGAAAGAATCCATTTTCAGTCTAGCCTGGGATATAGACGTATCTGGCAGCTTTCTCAAACCCCTAATATCGAGTACACAATGTGTCAACTTTGTGAAAGAGAAAACATGCACTCTCTTGAACATTATATTGTAGAATGTCCCATATTGGCTGACTTTCGTCCTCCTGGGCTGAGGTATGCTGAACTGTGTAATTACTATATGAGTACTGGAACACTTGATGATATATTGGACTTGTACCCAAGTTGACCATGTAATGTAACTATATAACCTGAGCTTGTAAAAGCATCTTAATCACCTTCGGTGGTTAAGTTCTTAATTGCACACTAGTTTCTCTCACCCTGTCAGAGTAAAAAGAGACAAATATGTGTATGTATGTATGTATGTATGTATGTATGTATGTATGTATGTATGTATGTATGTATGTATGTATGTATGTATGTATGTGTATAAAGTATGTATGTGTGTGTGTGTGTATGTATGTGTATAAAGTGTGTGTGGAAGCTGATCAGAATTACATTTCACCATTGTAAATTCACATTAATGCATTCATAAATCTGTTTATCTATGTATTTACGTGTGTAGCTTAGCCTAACATTTTAAAAGCACTACAGTCACCTTCTGTGGTTGTTCAATAAATCTCAAAACTGTATGTTTGACAAATCTCTCACCCTGTCCAAGGAAGACAGAAGAAAATGTATATATGCTGGTTAGTTAGCATTGTAAATGTGTGGCCACGTCTGTGGTAGAAAATAAAAAAAGTCTAGCCTTAATTGTTGTTACTAAACTACTAATACTACAATAACTACAAATATTCCGAGGAGTACTTTACCATTACTATTCCATACCTACAGCTACTAGAACTACCACGAGTAAAAATCCCCAGTTGAACCAAATGCTTATACAAAGAGTTCGGGTACGAAGTCCCTCACCTCGAGTGCAGTACTTCTCACTCGGATACACGGAATCCGGAAGCACTTGGAGGTTGTAACCCCCAAGAAGGTCGAGAAGCCTCAAGTCTGAGTACCAGTATATATCTGAGTCATCAAGAATTAGCAAGTGGCGAGATATCCTCATTAGGCATTTGTTTTTCAATTATCAAAGTATGGCTTGGGGGGTCGCGGGTCTCTTGAATGTTAGAAAATGAGGCAGTGAGTCCGCAAAAGTTGGGAAGCACTGCTCGGGTGGTTGCAGTTGAGACTTTAAACTACGGACACGAGACAAGTTATCGTCCAGAAATAATAGCACCTACGGCTGGCCTTCGCCAATGTCCGTTAGCGAACCTCACCCCATCTAACCCAACTTAACCTAGGCTAGCGTAGCCTAACACAGCATAACTTTAGCCGATACATCCTAACCTAACCATATTTACTGTCTTTGATAATCTGAAAACTAGTTTTGCTGAACCGTCTTGTATGTGATTTGGCCTGACCTTTGTTGTTGCTATGGTTGTACTGTGCCAAATATAGGCTGTTGTACCCAACAGCTCTTTTTATGTAGAAGAGAAGACAACATTGTACATTGAGAAGACTTCTCAATGTACACTTGAGAAGACAAGAACCACACCTAACTTTCCATAGGGCTATTACATTACATTACATACATAAATAGGCCTAATATTGACTTAGGTAGACAGTTTACGTTAGGCCCATGGTCAGTGTTTTCGTTTGTTATGTCCTTTAAATTTCAAATACAGAAGAACAAAACTTACTGTGCAACAGTCCATATTTTGTACAACATATTTCCATCCATAGTAACTATAAGGTCCATCATGTGGGAGGTTGGGTTGTTAGCCTAATGCTAGCATATAGTAATTCGCTTTTCATAGACCAGAAGCTTGAGTAAATTTATACTTTAGACAATATTTATTTAAACTTTATACAAGACAGATGACAGTGTTATCGTCTCATCCCATTCTCATGACTGCGTCACATTTGCCGTGGTTCGACTTACCCAGGAGCGTTGAACCCGGGCAACCCACCTCACCCTTGGGGCAATCTTCAGGTTATTTATCTTGGGGACATTTCGGGGCTTACTTACGGGCTATTCATGCCCGTGCCACCTCTTGGGTGGCTTAATCTTTATCAGTCAATCAATCGGGGCTTACCTTACTTACCGTATTACGGGCTCACCATAGCCCGTGCTACATGGATATTTCGTTCTGAGTTGCTAAATCTAAAAACAATATCGGGGCTTAGTCCCGATGTTGTCGGGACCGCGGCCCGGTCCCCCGGCCCGGTCCTCGACCAGGTCTCCTTTTTGTTACACCCCCCCCCCAGGAAGCAGCCCGTAGCAGCTGTCTAACTCAAAAATGCCTATCTACTGCTAGGTAACAGGGGCATCAGGGGCATCAGGATGAAAGAAACTTTTTGCCCATTTGTCTCCGCCTCCACCGGGGATCGAACCCGAAACCTCAGGACTACGAATCCGAAGCGCTGTCCACCCAGCTGTCAGGCCCAATGCTCTTTAGTCCCTGGAAGCTTCAATATGATGGTGCCTTTAATTTCAATAAATCGTCGCTTTAAAGTCAATTGTGGTGAATTCAGTGCTATTGTTGAACAAATAATAGGCTTCAGCTTTCCCTAGAACTTGTGTTTAAGGCGGAGGAGCATAACTAAACCTATCCTGATGAGAGAATATATACTGAGAAGTAATTCTGAGAAGTACGACTATATAGCATTTGTTAGGGATATGAGGACAAGGCTCCTGGGTAGGATGGAGGGAAGGAATCCCGACACGTGGACCATCTGGGATCATACGCTGGCCCATGTTATGATCTAGTAATCGTTCCTTCCGGTCTCAAGAGTTATTTTTGCCATCCTAGAGAGATCGCAAACGGCCCAAGCTGTAATTTAAGTTAAATAGAACGAGTCATATACAAAATCTTGCGTGATATTTGGTTGTAAAGGGGTACATTATGGCAGATTGCTTAACAAAATGGCGCCCGGGCGAGCGGTGACTCATACCTTACCTTGATACCTTGAGGTGTTTCCGGGGCTTATCGTCCCTGCGGCCCGGTCATCGACCAGGCCTCCTGGTTGCTGGACTGATCAACCAGGCTGTTGGACGCGGCTGCTCGCAGCCTCACGTATGAGTCACAGCCTGGTTGATCAGGTATCCTTTGGAGGTGCTTATATCCAGTTCTCTCTTGAACACTCATCCGGGGTTTGGGGAGATAAAAAAAAAAAGGCGAAAGATTTATGCGTTTTGAAGGGAAACCAGAGTTATTGCTTAACAAAATGGCGCCCGGGCGATGGGCGAGATGCAGTGAGTAGTCAAGAGCTCACACACCAACAGAGGTGACTGGGAGCGGCGCAGGTGCTCCGCCAATCATCAACGAGCTGTATGTGACGTCACTGACGGGCACCGAGCCCGCCCCAGGGAGTGGCAACCCGTCCTCAAGTCCATTACATCCAGCGGTCGACCCCACAGACGCATTCATAAACTTTTACATGCTGTTTAGTCAAAACTGGAATTTTCTCAAATATAAATTAACATTATAATATATTAGCATATTGTGCATATATAAGCATAGGTTAGGTTAGGTGTTTAGGTTCTATTGGCGATCATTTGTATTTGAACTACGCTTCACGTGGGTGAAGCATTTAAATAAATAATAATAAATAAATATGTTTATTCAGGTAAGGTACATACATACAAGTGATTTTACATAAATTGATCGACTTATAGATAGAGCTAGTACATACAATGCCTAAAGCCACTATTACGCAATGCGTTTCGGGCAGGAAAAACATTAATATCTAAAACTTAATACTAATTGAGTATAAAGAATAAAATGTGTTGAGAACAAACACAAATAAAGATAAAAAAAGGGGGGAAACATGACTGAAAAAGCAGCACAAGTACAACCCATCCTCGACTCGAGTCCATTACATTCAGCGGTCAACCCCACAGACGCATTCATAAATTGTAACATGCTGTTCATTCAAAACAGGAATTTTCTCAAGTATAAATTAATATTATAATATATTAGCATATTATGTATAAATAGGCATAGGTTAGGTTAGGTTAGGTGTTTAGGTTCTGCTGGCGATTATTTGTATTTGTAGTACGTGGGTGAAGCATTTACAGCGTTGTGGTTCGAACAAAATTCGTCAGTGAAGCACTTGTTCCGGATATGTTCGAACGTCAGCAGTTGTGAGTCGTGTGTAAACCGCTTTTCATTCATAAACAGGGGGTTTGGCGGGTGCATGGAATCACTTTTGGATCTTTGTTTGGAGGACGGGGTGAATATTTCAGCCCGTCCTCCAAACAAAGATCCAAAAGTGATTCCATGCACCCGCCAAACCCCCTGTTTATGAATGAAAAGCGGTTTACACACGACTCACAACTGCTGACGTTCGAACATATCCGGAACAAGTGCTTCACTGACGAATTTTGTTCGAACCACAACGCTGTAAATGCTTCACCCACGTACTACAAATACAATAATCGCCAGCAGAACCTAAACACCTGACCTAACCTAACCTATGCCTATTTATACACAATATGCTAATATATTATAATATTAATTTATACTTGAGAAAATTCCCGTTTTGAATGAACAGCATGTTAAAATTTATGAATGCGTCTGTGGGGTTGACCGCTGAATGTAATGGACTTGAGTCGAGGACGGGTTGGAATATTTACAGCGTTGTGATTCGAACACCAGTCGTCAGTGAAGCACTTGTTCCGGAAGTGTTCGGACGTCATCAGTTGTGAGTCGTGTGTAAACCGTGTTTCATTCATAAACAGCTGGGGGGTTGGCGGGTGGATGGAATCACTTTTGGGTCTTTGTTTGGAGGTCGGGTTGCGGGTTGGACCTTAGGCGCTCTCGCGAAAATCGGCAGATTTGGATCTTAAGTGGCGAGTTGAGCCAGGAGAGGCAACAGCACTCCGACCACACTGTGGCGCCAAGGTGGACCTTTTGGGAATAAGGTCGAATGACTCATCGACGAGGGAACCTGTTGTGGGTGGAAGAAGCCCGACACCATACCACATTTTTTTTTTTAATTTTGCCTCGAGGGTGGAAAGTTTATTGGGCAGCGCCACTCATCCTGTGAGTGGACACACCGCCATAGTGGCAGTAATGGGCAGCGCCACTCATCCTGTGAGTGGACACACCGCCATAGTGACAGTAATGGGCAGCGCCACTCATCCTGTGAGTGGACACACCGCCATACTGACAGTAATGGGCAGCGCCACTCATCCTGTGAGTGGACACACCACCATAGTGACAGTAATGGGCAGCGCCACTCATCCTGTGAGTGGACACACCGCCATAGTGACAGTAATGGGCAGCGCCACTCATCCTGTGAGTGGACACACCGCCATAGTGACAGTATTGGGCAGCGCCACTCATTTTGTGAGTGGACATACCGCCATAGCAGCATGTACAACACTCCCCAATAGGAAGAAAACCCGGGTTGCTCATCCTGTCACTTGTACCCAGACACAGCTGGGACTTGCTTAACTGTCTCAAGTGAACAGCTCCTCAAACAAGAAGATTAACATCTGTCAATACTTAAAATCTTACGTTATCTTGCGGGTGCAAAATGGGGGAATCTTTTAAGAACAGTAGCAATATTTGACAAAGTGTTTTCTTAACTCAAACAATGTGGGGTTTATTATTCTACACATATTCCTAATGTCTCTCAGGTGCTCACATTCACGCATATAGTGGTCAAGGCGGTGTCCATCACTCTCACCACAGATTCTGCAACTCCGCTGATCAACTGTTGTTTCCATTCCGAATCTTCATGGATACAGTATTTGTATCCAAGACGGATTCTCGCTATTACTGATTCTCTCCCGCGGCCACCCCCTATTCGTCCATAATGATTGGGATTGCCAACCATGTTGTACCATCGTATAGATTCACTGGTTTGGTGCTTCTATCCTCCTTTCCTCAGTTACCTTGTCACGGTGATGTTGCCTGACAATACCTCTAATTTGTAGTAGAGTCTTGGGTATGAAGTATTCAATATGGTCTCCTTCAGCGCCTTCAGCAGCCAGCACATCTGCTCGTTCATTCCCACATATCCCAACATGGGAGGGGATCCCCAACATGGGAGGAGATCCACAGAAATTTGACGACTCTTCCCTGATTGGTAAGTGCTCTCACAGCTCTCTTAATTTCAGCGACTATTGCAAGATTTTCTGCCCGATTTTTACCTAGGCTTCGTAGCGCTGCTTTTGAATCAGTGCAGATCACTGCACCATTAGTGTTTTGTTCAAGGAATCTTAACGTCATAACAATGGCAGTTAGCGTTGAAGAGGCATAGTTCTCAATACGTGCTTTTACTTCATTTCTGCGTTGAAAAGTATTATCCTTAATTACAGTGTATGCTGCACCAGCCTTGCCATTGACAGGATTAGATGACCTGTCAGTGTAGATTTGATCTAGTTTATTTCCGGCGTCTTTATAAATTTCCTCGAGATACTTGTGTCTCATTTCTTGTGGTAACATGTTGGATTTTTTTCGTTGCCATTTCATTGATGATAATCCTGCATGAGTCATCTTCCCAGGCAGGAGCTCACGGGCTTGCTCAAGCAGGTGAAATTCTTCGAGGAAGCAAACTGATATGTGATGCCATTTTTTGCTTCGCCTTTTTTCTCCTTTTAGCAGCACAGAACTCAGTTTTTTCTTGGCAATATAATAGTAATGGGGATCTCTGGCTATCCTAATTGCAAGCTTAGCATTCATTTTCTTAATTCTATTTTTAACACTGGGGACAGACAGCTCCTCTCGAAGATTAAACGTTTTGTCAGTTCTTGGAACTTCAAGAATGATTTCATGGCTTCATTTTTTATGCTTTCGAGTCTTCTCATATCGATTTGGGAGTAGGTGCAAAAAACTGGTGCGGCATAGTCTATGACGGAGCGCACATAGGCTGTGTACGTCATTTTAAGCACGGCAATAGAGGCCCCATGTCCATTCTAGGTCATAGCTCTCAGTGCCTTGTGTCGACTTTTGCATGTCTAGATTTAGTGGAGGAAGCTGCAGGTACCTGCATTTGGATCATTTGGGTCAACGCGAATGGACTGGCTGTTGAAGCCTAGCGAGTCCGGACCGGTGAGCGGCGGAATTGGTAACGACTCGGTGAATGTGAATCCATAAGGAGTAGCCGTTGAAGAGGCCATTGGCGATACGACCGAGGTCAGGGTAAGCAAGTGCTCCTTTTGATTTTGCCTGTGAAGAGGTAAGTGGAGTGTTGACTGTGACTCTGGAAAGGGAGTGCTTTATTTATGTGCCAACGAAGAGGCTGTGAACAATCGTGCATCGATGTTTAACAATTCTATAGTAACCAAGATGAACAAGTGTGGCAGAAATTAATATCTCCGGTTACCCCATAAAGACTGAATCTAGTGGATAAACTGTGACGGCGCTCTGTATCGAAATCAACCCAACTACTAAAGTCGGCCATCGGGATCTCTTTCATGTCAGTGAATCAGTGCACCGGGCACTGACATAAGGCCGGTCGGCGTTGGACGGCCCGCGGAGCATGTTCCCCCTCCGCTGTGTATTGAGAGGATCGGCGCCCCGTCTGTGTTACCCAAGGAAGGAAGAGGATACGTGAGGGCCAGGTAGCCGCCAAGAATGTGTTGATGGAACCTCATGACCTGGCGACACATGGGAGCTACAAATCACTGGAGATATATATGTATCATTTCCTAGCTAAGTAATCTGCCCTCCTCTTTCCCCTTGTGAAATAGGTGTTCCTGAGGAAACCTGAAGGAATTTAATACATATATATGTTCATGTGGTGGGACACATTGAGACTATACATTTAAATATATTAATGTTAGTATTAATGAAATCGAGAGCGGCCGTTGACTGCCGACTTGATTGAGGCTATCCAAGATAATTATTTATCTATGTAGTTCTTATGTCAGCAAATATTCTTTTAGTTTTAAACGCTGTGTTTATATGTATCTTCATTACGATTATGCCACGTCATTTATATGTAAAATCCTGACAGTAGGGTGCTGACACTTGAGGTCAGGAATAGATTTAATGAAATCGGGGAACGTAGCCTAGTTAATATCCGGTTGATGGTGTTCTGGGAGTTATTCTGCTCCCCAAGCCCGGCCCAAGGCTTGACTTGTGAGAGTTTGGTCCACCAGGCTGTTGCTTGCAGCGGCCCGCAAGCCCACACACCCACCACAGCCCGGTTGGTCCGGCACTCCTTAGAGAAAATGATCTAGTTTCCTCTTGAAGATGTCCACGGTTTTTTCCGGCAATATTTCTTATGCTCGCTGGGAGGACGTTGAACAACCGCGGACCTCTGATGTTTATACAGTGTTCTCTGATTGTGCCTATGGCACCTCTGCTCTTCACTGGTTCTATTCTACATTTTCTTCCATATCGTTCACTCCAGTATGTTGTTATTTTACTGTGTAAATTTGGTACGTGGCCCTCCAGTATCTTCCAGGTGTATATTATTTGATATCTCTCTCGTCTTCTTTCTAGTGAGTACAGTTGGAGAGCTTTGAGACGATCCCAATAATTTAGGTGCTTTATTGCGTCTATATTCTCTGTGTTCCCTCAATTTCAGCAATCTCTCCTGCTCTAAAGAGAGAGTGAGTACTGAGCAGTACTCAAGACGGGACAGTACAAGTGATTTGTATAGTACAACCATTGTGATGGGATCCCTGGATTTGAAGGTTATCGTAATCCATCCGATCATTTTTCTGGCTGACGCAATATTTGCTTGGTTATGCTCCCTAAACGTTAGGTCGTCAGACATCATTATTCCCAAATCCTTGACATGCTGTTTCCTACTATGGGCAGATTCGATTGTGTTTTGTACCCTGTATTATGTTAAAGGTTCTCATTTTTACCGTACCTGAGTACCTGGAATTTATCACTGTTAAACATCATGTTATTTTCTGTTGCCCAAACGAAAACTTTATTAATATCTGCTTGAAGTTTTTCAATGTCTTCAGCCGAGGTAATTTTATGTTGATTTTTGTGTCATCTGCAAAGGATGATACGAAGCTGTGTTTTGCATTTTTGTCTATATCTGATATGATAATTATTTATTATTAACATCTTTATTGACAAAATTAATTACAATTTTGCCTAATGTGAGGATTTCAATTAAATATTATTAAAGTGAGGATAATGCTGGTATTCACTGTCACGCAGGACAGAGGGTCATACATAAGACAATAGGTCTAAACTAGCACATATATATCATGGTTACAATCAATGTTTCAATGAATACATAAAAACAACTTTCTACTGTGCACTGCCACACAAGGGCAGGGATGGGTTCATAAGTGATGCAGCTTAGAAGTAATATAAAATTGTTCTTCACTTTAAAATAGACAAGCAAATTTTGGATAAATTGTTATGATGTCGTCCAGAACACCTGAGTCAATGAAATAGTTACACAGTTGGTGGTACAAGAGGCCAGGAGGTCTAAAGTCCTTTACGGTTTCACATTCAACAATATAGTTTCTAGTGAATGCATTAGAGGTTTATCACAGAGTTTACAATCAGAGTATTCTGGTAGTGGCTCAGCCTCACTAACCTGCCAGATGTGCCTATAGCCAAGGCGAATTCGTGCAATGATTGTAGTATCACATTGCCTGGTCCGATTACTGTGCTGACCATACAAATACCTATTACAAAAGTTGTCATAACTTTTAATACTGCAGCTTTCAGGTCTCTTAGTTCTTCTAAATCTGAATTAATTTCTTTAATTTGTTTGTTTCTAATAATTGCATTAGATAATCCAAAGTCATAATCAGTGTTTTTTTCCCGCAAGCCTCATTGGCCAATCGATCTACAAAGTCATGTTTTCCAACTCCAACATGGGATGGGATCCACACAAATTTTATACAAGAGTTATTATCATTGGCAAAAATTACATTCCATTTAATATTACAAGCTACTTCAGACATACATTGTGATGGGTTATTTAAGGACTGCAGAGCACTTTTAGAGTGCTCTCCACCACCATTAAGCTTAAGATATGAGAATAAGGAGAAACAGTGGTACAAGGAATGTACCTTGAGGTACAGAGCTTTTAACTGCACTTGGACTCGATTTTATATGATTGACTGTTACTCGTTGTGTCCTGTTTGACAGAAAACTGAGTATCCAGCGTCCTACTTTACCAGTTATTCCCATTGACTTCATTTTGTGTGCTATCACTCCATGGTCACATTTATCGAGTGCCTTTGCGAAGTCCGTGTATACCACATCAGCATTCTGTTTTTCTTCTAATGCCTCAGTGACTTCGTCGTAGTGATCAAGTAGCTGTGAGAGGCACGATCTTCCCGCTCGAAACCCATGTTGGCCTAGGTTGTGAAAGTCATTGGACTCCATGAAATTAGTGACCTGACTCCTAATCACTCTCTCAAATACTTTTATTATGTGGGACGTTAGTGCAACTGGTCTATAATACTTTGCTAATGCTTTGCTCCCTCTCTTGTGTAGAGGGGTTATGTCTGCTACTTTAAGTACATCTGGTATCTTCCCCCCCCCCCGTGTCCAAGCTCTTCTCCACACTATACTGAGTGCCTGTGTTGCCGAGCCTGAGCCTCACGTTTCAAGTGGACTAGACAGATAATTTGAAGTCATTTCTTCCGCGCTGGGCCCAGGTGAGAACCTCTATCACAACAGCTGGATAACCAGGTGTTGAGATGAACACCTGCCGCTCTCTGGGGACAGAAGGTAGCCTAATAAGTTTCCAGAGGTGCTGCGAGGTCCCTGTGTTTTGGGGCTGGTGTACACAGGGGTTAAGCTCCGACTTCATCACGAGGGAAAGTGAGTACAGAGCCGACAGTAAAGAGAGCAGTGACAAAAGTGTCACCGGTGGAGCTCGACGAGGCTCTACCCTTTCCTTTGTCTTTTCCCATGACACCCTGCAAGAAGCGAGGGCCATAGCTCTACCGACCATTCGACCAGTCCAGGTGTTTGGGACCGATATATAGGGTGATGATCTATTAAATTGACGAGAGCTAAAGGTTCTTATATACTGCAAACTTGTCTCCTCAGGACAAGAGTTCCCACTGTTGAGGACAAGAAGCCAGTTAGGAGTATTAAACAATTAATTATGAAGAGAGCAGTAAGCCTGCTATATAGCACTGTCACAACATTCAAGAGTTCCCAAGTATCATTCAGGACGTGAATAAGTGAACTTAAAGACACAAGATGACCGATTTCTGATTTTAAGGGAATTAATCACCGAGGGAGGTGGTGTATAGAAGCCAAAAATTTATGATCCTGAAAGTTAGGACATTTCATCAGATGAGTCTGTAATTATACCTCTTGGCTGGATTACTGGGGTGAACTAGGTGGAAGATTCCTGCACTTTATATTGGTATCAATAAGCCTTAATCCAGTCACAATATGCAGAAACTCTCTCTCATCAACAATTCCTCACTTACCTTAAGTGAGTTCCTCACTTATTTAAGGTAAGTGAGGAACCTTACCGTAACTTAAGTCATTCTTCTCTTGGAAGTCTCTTGCTTCATTGAGCTTGTTTCTGGATAATTTCTACAAACAAAATTTATGACTGGTATGGCGGTAAAATGAAGTCTGCACAACCAGTTTATTGTTATAATTAATGATATTCTAAGTCTTGCTACCTAACCTACAATGTATGTTATTAATTTGAGTGTCATTTGTATTGACACGCATATCAGGAACGGGTTTCGGGAATTCTTATCTCCGGGCTAGCCGGAGCCAGGCTTGAACTGGCCTGCAGCCAGAACTTGTATTAACCTTATGACCAGACAGTTTCCTCCACTCCATTTGGTCACCATTTGGTCCGGGAGACATCTCCTGTCACGCAGGGTGCAGTCGCGCCTCCACAGATCTCCAGTAGCAGCTTTTGGTACTGGTAATGGTTCAAAAGGGCCACCACTTACGGGATATTCATGTCCGTGCCACCTCTTGGGTGGCTTAATCTTTATCATTTATCAGTTTCCTCCAGTCTACTAACCCAAGGTTTCACAAGACTTATCGCTCAACATCTAAAGCCAGTACCATCGATGTTACTTATTTGATAAATTTATGCTCGCATAAAATTCCGCAATTTTTTAATGGATCCACACACTACACATCATCACTTAATTTCTGCGCAAGAATCCTTCTCTATAAATTGAATGTGGTATTTAAAAGTTATGTAGCTGCCCAAATCCTGTAAATATTGTACTGCAGATATACGAATTAAAATTAGGAACACCTCTCTGCTGCATTTTTAATTTGCTCGCCTTAAATACAATGTTGAGTATTTATACACATTGTATACACAATGTGTATAAACCACTTATATACTGCCTAACAAAATTTGTCATTGTATAGACCCTGGGAATTTTCTTTTGAACATTAGTTAACAGAACTCTCACTTAGAAATAAACTATATTTTATCGACTTTTTAATATATGGAAGTGTGCTAGTGCCGAAGCCAAACTTGCTTGCCCGTCTCTGAATCCCTCCTACCCACCCCGGGTCTCATCATATTTCTCCAACAAATCGGTCTTTAAACCATTGTGAGAAACCACCTCTTACTCTTACCTAATATAACTTGACTAATAAGTCATCTAAAGAGGCACCAAGGTGGCTATCTTGATTATTCTCACTGTAGGACATCTTTGTGGCTCGGTGACATAATAACAATGAATGAAAATCCCAGAACAAGAACAGGGCAGCGGCACCAGTACATCACAGCACATGGCGGATAATCTTAAGAGAATCCCATCAAAACCATATACAGTACTGTATTGAGGAATTCCAATATGCGATCAACTTTGCACTTTCCCAATGCCAACAGACTGTGAGGGATGGGGAGGGGGGCTGCTTTTACAGTAACTATCACATCCGTGGATGTGATGACACCACTACACAAATAGATATATTCACTGGGGAGGTCAGAAATACTGTAGGTCCAAAACCTAAACGGCAACAGTTCTGATAAAACGACCAAGCTCTGCATCTTGCATCACACAAACCATTTTTCAAGTGTCTCAAGCCCAGTAAGCTATACAGTATCTTCAGTTCCCCAGCGTGTCGGGAACAGTATAATTTAAGTCGGAGTTCAGTATGTCGGGGTATAGATTTAATCTTACTGAATATTCAAATGCAAGCTGTCAAAATAAGGCACTAAGCCTAAGACTATTTAGCACCATCTGTATCACAACAAAAAAATACAAATGATTATTCTGGATGCCAATACGAGAGCATAAATATAAAACGAATTGTCAAAGGTACCCGATTCAACAAGGATTCTTTTGAGGGACAAGTGACCCATAGGAACATGTGGAAAGTAAAACGTACGATCATCCTAAAAATTGGGCCATTTTAGAAAGGGGAGGGGTGCATGACCATCTTAAACTAACCTACCCCAACTTAACCTAACCTTTTACACACTAACCCCCACATTACTAAACATAATCTAATCTACCCCTACTCTAACCTCTCTGAATTGCGACTACTTCCCAAACATACTTCGACTCTCAAGGTCAGTCGTCTCGATTAAAACACACACACTTTCCATAGAACAGCAACACTTGGCTACCACCATCAACACCACAACTCACCTTTGCCATCCTTAGTCAAGTTCCACTCTGGTTTATTTTGTCATCCTCACGCAAATAGACGACCTCGATAACTTTCAACCTCTGCCAAATTATGGACATTGATGCACCACTGTGAGCAACGTATCTTTCAACATTACCACATATGCAGTCATAGGGAGGAAAAGCCTTCATGCAAACTGCATATATCACAGATGAAGAAAAAAAGTGGGACACAGTAGTTTGGACAATAAAGAGCAGGGCAGTGCTACATAAAGAGCCCACGAGTTAAGTGCATGTTAATTTTATAAAGTTTATTATAATTTTTTTTTATAAAATTTAATAATTTTGTGAAAAATTTATTTAAGTACATAAAGAGCCCATGAGTTAAGCGCATGCTATTAATGGTAGGAGGAAGGCCATCAGGACGGGTCACTCTTGAGTGCATGAAGTTTGTTACCTGTAATGCCAGACCAGACAACCATGCTAACGGTCACACATTGCAGAATTTGATTAGTCTTTAAGCTTGGCATGCCCGATGTCTTTTCGTCGAGTGCATAGAGAATGTCTGGCCGATATACTCAAAGGATGAACAAAATTCAGCTTTACCAAACATGAGATTTTTTATTTTGCCATATAATACAGAAGTCTAGAATAACACTGCAAGGAACACTCCACAGTTTTATTGATACTCAGGTCAGGGTAGTCTGCCAGATCACCTCAAAGTATAATACAATATTTGAACACTTTATTTTATCCATAATACAAATGTACTACGATATGTTAACGCCTCCTATTACACAAATTAGATGACCGTGCTGAAAGGTTAACCCCCTCAATACCCTCGGTGATACAAGGAGTCGACTAATAAGGCGCTCACTCTTTTAAAAGCTTATGCAAATGATTTTGTCAACAAGGCTCTTACCCATACCTTGTTGTTTCTGGAGTAAACTTCCTTTTCGATCAACCCCTCGGCTGTTGCAAGATGCAACAACAATTCAGGTCGGGAACATTTTTAAGTTCTTCATTTAAGGATGTGGTAAAAGACACATTTTGCTCTAGCTTCTTACCACCATAGCTTCCTGGCCAGTGGATATATCTGATTTATATTTCTTAATACTGATGGATAAGCAACATGTCAACAAGCATATGGAAAATCATTAAGCAAAGAGACTTCAACCATTTTTACCAGGTTATAAAAAACCATCACACTTGTTACTATCAAATAATACTATTATAACTGTGGGATTCATACAGTACCTCAAATAAAAATTAAGCTATACATAAATATTACTACAGTATACAGAATTCCTTTTTGCTTAAACAATTCTGGAAAAAACAGAATCATCACACTCAGATATCACTTAGTGATTTCCCACATGAAGGTGCCCAGGAGAGTTCAGAATGTGGCCCTGCTTTACACTCATGTTGTAATAATAACACCTTCACTCGCATCTTACATGGGTGTCACTAGCCAGGCAGCTGCGTGTGGGGGTGGATGGGTGTGTACACATACATCTGTGTATACGTATGTGTATTTGTTACGTACATACGTGTGTGTGGGGGAGAGGGGGTGAATGCACATATTAATGTGTCATGTATCTTGATTTGTACAGTTGCTGCTACCTCCACCTAGCAACCCACGCCCCTGCCAATGAATACCTTGCTCATCTTTATACACAAAAATCCTATCTATCCTACACATTAACAAATAGACGAAACAAAATAAACCGTAAAATAACAAGTTATTATTTCAACAGCAAATTTTGGCAAATTTAAAAATCAGGTTGTACATTGAGAAGATTTGCTGATTGGGGCAGTTGCCAAGGCTAATGTTAATGTAAATAATACAATTCCTGGTACTGAATACCATTATACCCAAAATATATATATTACTACACTATATATATATGTATTGAATATAAATACATCCACCCCAAAGGTGGATATGTAATCATATGGTCCCACATTATTAGTTAACCAACAGATTAATCCTCAATTGTATAATAAAAATGCAAATATCGCTGTGTCAAGTTTGATGTCCAAGGCAACCGAGTGACTGCCTATAGTGGCCCACACACATTTGATGTTACAGTTGGTAACATGTTCTGGAGCTGCCATGAGAGATAATGCTACTGTATTATTTGATTTAGTGATAGGTAAATTAAGTTATAAAGCCTTGGCTGCTGCCCTTTTGGGGAGATACATTTCTTATAATTAAGGATAATTTATGTTTGTGATAGTGTTAAGAGTCCGAGATCAATTTTTTTTTTTTAAGCAGTTTGAAAAGTAACACACATACGCTGGTTGCCTTAACATGTCCTACATTTTCACACACTGAAATAATGCTGAGAATTAACACCTAAAGCTTTAACTATTATACCTTTTCTTAGTTGCTGGGAATATGAAAGTGATAAAACTAAAGGACTGCTGTTTCCTACCAAGTGAGGATGCTAGGTGCATCTTTAATATTTCCCTTCAATACTCCTTTTCAATGCCCAGTGTGTTTATGGTTTCCCATTGTCAGGGACAGGATGCCTCTTAAGCTTATTTAGGCCACTAGGCTAACTACTGACCTTCCACAGGATGCAACACACAACAGTTGCTTAATTTCTGGACACCTATTCACTGCTACGTGAACAGGGGCATTAACTGTAATTAACCATTAAGTGGCTCCAATCTGTGATTATCTCCTGTGCTCGCAGAGTAAAATGCATTTTTTTTGGCACACACCATGATGCAGAACATAAATCGAGGTATTTAAGGGTTAAACGTGTCCAAACATTTTGGCCCGTGCAGGGATGGAACCGAAGTAGTGTAGCGAATAAGCAAGCAATGGCCTTGCGTATTCAAAGTACTGTACTGTAATTATCAAAAGAAGACACCAATCTGAGATGATTATGTAACACCGTCAAGTGTCACTGGATATTCAAAAGGTGACAACTATCACTCAGGACGCCGACAAGAGAAAAAGACACGAGGCGAGTAATATCAAAGTATTAGATTCACCAAGGATTTTATCAAGGGGAAAGGAAAATGTACAACTGTCCTGAAAAATGGGACATTCTACAAAGAGGTGCATGACTAAGTGGTACAATGAAACATGGACAATAAGGAGCAGCACGGCGTTCCATCAAGTGCCAGTAAGTTTTGTGTGTACAGTATGGCAAATGTAACAGTCATTTCCTCCAGCCACACCATTAGGTGTGGCTGGAGGAAGGCCAATGGAATAGGTTACCTTTAAGATTGCATAGTTTGTTAACTGTTACACCAGACAAACAACCCTACCAATGGTTGCAGACCACAAAATGAATGAGTGGGTTGAAATTTCAACAAGGAATGTCTTTTTTTTTTGGGGGGGGGGGGGATAGAAAGTGTAGATAGCCTCCTTAGTGTCTGTGTCTGCATGTTCATTTAAAGTAATATCAATATGTCTGGGAACCCAGCAAAACTCAATCGTTTTAAATCTGCTAGACAAGAAACGGCCAATATTGAATTTCAACCACTAGAGGATGCATTGGATTAAACGACTCCCGAGCCATGAAAGCACACAGTGAACCACAATAAAGCAACGCTGATGAGGTAGTCACCACTGGGGCTTGTGGCTCGACCTTGCCTAAGAAGTGGGAGAGGAATGGAAAGGGTCAGTTGGGGTACTCAAAGACTAAGCTTAGTTTGAGCTCATCATAGCTGGAGCTATGGAGCCAGAGCTTCTTTAAAAGTCTGAAGTTACCCTCAAGGGGTAACTGGAACAGTATACATAGGTCACCATTGAAGGGCTGAATGGCATTCCAGGGGACCGATAGGGACACGAACCCCACAATGCCCTCTTGACCCCATGTCTAACTTGGCAGGCTAGCCAGACGAGCTTATTTGCACTGAATGCTTGTTTTTACCTCATCCCCCCCACCCACCAAAGCAGCATGTTGCTCCCCAGGGGGGCCACAGCCACTGGGTAGGGTCACCTCCTTGATGAAGAAACACAAGGAAATGCACAGGTCACCATGCATGGCTAACACATGGGGATGTATTTCACTTGTGCACCACTACAGCAGCAGGCGCACCACCACCTACCCAAGGGTCGTGGTGCAAGTGCCATCACTACGTGAAGGCACCACCCACTGAGCGGGGGATTGTGGGGAAGTAAGTAATTATCAAAAGAGGGCACCAAACCAGGAAGGCTATGTAATGGGAAAGGGAGGGCTACTTGGGGCCAGCCTTGCCCAAATTAGCAAAGAGGCAGAGTATGGTTTGAGGTATGGGATGGACATAAGACTGGCAGTGTAGGCCTAAGTTCAATGCCTTAAAAATATTAGCAATTATGAGACTCCCCCCCCCCAGGTAATTTTCATACAGTCAACTGAAATTTATGTGATTCCCAATGGAGTTGTTAGTGATCATAATATATATTTCCCAGACCCATACAGTTCTTTCAATTTTTGAGACGGGAACCAGGGGGGAAGAGAGAGATATCAGCGGGGAAAGAGGGGACTCGGGAAGGAGGAATGAAGGGCAGACCAAGGAGATGGTAAGAGGGGTCAAAGGGTAATGAGCAAGAAATAGAGGTGGGAAGTCAGATACACAGATCTGGGCAATGCCAGGTATCCCCTCCTAGTTTATATGTAGCATGCATGCACGTTCACACACACACACGTTCACACACACACACGTTCACACACACACGTTCACACACACACACGTTCACACACACACACACGTTCACACACACACACGTTCACACACACACACACGTTCACACACACACACGTTCACACACACACACACGTTCACACACACACGTTCACACACACACACGTTCACACACACACGTTCACACACACACACGTTCACACACACACACACGTTCACACACACACACGTTCACACACACACACACGTTCACACACACACACACGTTCACACACACACACACGTTCACACACACACACACGTTCACACACACACACGTTCACACACACACACGTTCACACACGTTCACACACACACACGTTCACACACACACGTTCACACACACACACGTTCACACACCACACACACACACACACACCACACACACACACACACACACACAACACACACTTCCTGCCCCTGACAATGGCAATTATTTAAGTAACCGTCATTTCCACATGTTGCTGCAATTTCTCAGATTCTCAGTGCATTCAGCATATACTGTGTACAAATATTCAAATTATATACTTAGACCAAGGACTCGGACGTTATGTAGAACCAAGTTAGGGACTATGTTGTATATTTTAATAGCCCCAATGAAAGTAACAGGAAATAATTTAATAAGCAAATGGTTACATGTAAGTACTTGGGCACATTGTACAGGCGCTATCATCAACCTAGCAACAAGACTGCAACTACAGAAAAATAAAAGGTTTGTGGCAGGTGAGGGGAAGCTAGCTTGGTGGAGGTCAGTAGACAAGGATCAGTTTCATAATAAAATAATACATACTGCATCATTTACTGTACACTACATATTTTAACTTGTACAACAAATAATTGCACAATTTACTGTACAAGTTATATAACGGAAAACAATGAGTGACATTACATATTTACACTAAGTGGACACGTACCACTAGGGTAAACCTTCTCGCATCCTAATAAGAGCACGTACATACTTGCACACGCAAAAAGATTGCACGTTCACAACACATCACTGAGGCTCACTTGTCCCTCTTGATACTCTATATATACAGTTATAAAAACTCGTTCCCCCAAATTGCCAATTTGCAATCTGCAGAAAAACTGAAATGATACATCAATGAAAAAGTCTATTAAACTGGTTGACCTAACCTCTGACAACTCAGAGAGATACCATTAGTCTTTTGTGATCGTTAAATTCTAACACCTGCAACAGAAAAACTTGAGAAACAAGACCAATCGAATAACTCAACTTGCCAGACGAAGTCAGCTGTGCATGACACACCTGTAGAAGTGGTACAGTTATCACAACACCATTTAGTGGTGGCAATACACTACCATGAGAACATCACCCTTCATGATATAAATGCATATTACAAACTTTGGTTTCTAAATAATGGGAGAAACATTTCGTACATCCAACATCTGTAGGGAATATAATGGGTACCTCAAGCCTTATGAGGATAAGGTAAAGTGGAAAAATAAGTTTCACTTACAGACAACCAATGGATTATATCTTTACAATTTAAAACATATATATATACACACTTCTCTAAAGTCTTAAGCACTTTGTGAGGTCCATAGCAAAGAGTCTGAAGAAAACAGCTTCCAACACTTTCTAAGCATGGTTATTGTAGTACCTAGTTAGTGGCCGTGTACCCTAGTACCCAGTTAGTGGCCAACGTGTACCCTAGTACCCAGTTAGTGGCCAACGTGTACCCTAGTACCCAGTTAGTGGCCAACGTGTACCCTAGTACCCAGTTAGTGGCCAACGTGTACCCTAGTACCCAGTTAGTGGCCAACGTGTACCCTAGTACCCAGTTAGTGGCCAACGTGTACCCTAACTTACATACTCACACCCCAAATTAACTTGTTACCTCCTTTATTCACAATGCTCAATTTGGATACTATGGTAGCATGTGCCAACTGTCCATTTTCTGTTAACAGTAATACCATAATGCAGACAAATAGTTCAAAATTGTACAAATTAAATGGAATAACCTTCATTAAGTTAGATGTGCATGATGCAGGAACTAGCCAAGTAAGGAAGAGAAGAGAACAGTTTATATTAGAGATCTTTAATGCATAAGTCCACATCAGACCAGCAAGGAAATCTTGTCATCTGCAAAATAAAAATATAGCTAGCACGACTCACTCCTCACCTCAATGTATAGTTAACTTCAATTTACTCTAACCAAGCCAAATAAAAATGATTACAGTTATAATCTGTACAAGACTTCTTCAGAGTATCATCATATTGCAGGTGGCAGACAAAACATTGACAAACAAACCAAACACTTAACACCTTTATATCCCATGCAAGAACCATTAACCTCAGTCCTGCAACCAAAATGATCCACACAAATGTTCAACTAACACCAGTAAATGATATTACTATTTTCATTAGATTAACCAACCAAAAACCATGTTAATGAAATCTGTACATTAGTAACATATGTGCCTAAAAAAATTAACTAACCAATCTTAAATTCACTTTTTTTTTACCCAAAATATGACACATTTTACATTGAATTTGCTACATTGAAGTATACAAAAATATTGCAAAAACAATATTTATTAACCCTTCCACTGTGGCATTTGTTTAGTGGACTACCTCCCATGTACTTATCTGAATTTTTACAAAATTAAGGAAATATGTTGCCTTATGAAATTACAGTATTGAGAAAATGAATTGTTTGAGAAAAATTGGCACAAAATTCTAGATGATATAGTCTGGCTGTGGCAGGCCGAGAAAGGTGACGTTACTTCCCCAAATGTTTGTTTTCATGTAATTAGTTCATCAAGATTACAAAACATTTAAGGTGGCATAATGTGGGTGTTATGCGTATACTGTATGTATATATGTGTATCACTAAAAACTCTAAATGTCTTTTATCAACACGACCAGAATTTGAACCCATGACGTTAACATCAATCCCAAACACACAAGAATATCGTAACTACTGCACCATTGATCGTTTAATAACAAGATCCCTGGTGGTGTTCTTCAGCTAAATCTTGCTCTGGTTAGGCCCCATTTGGATTATGCAGTTCAGTTTTGGTCGCCGTACTATACAATGGATATAAATTCACTAGAACGCGTCCAGCATAGGATGACAAAGTTAATTCCCCAAATTAAACACCTGTCATATAAAGAAAGATTGACAAAGCTTAAATTACATTCTCTAGAAAGGTGAAGAATTAGAGGTGGCATGATAGAGGTGTACAAGTGGATGATGGGCATAACAAAGGGGATAATAATAGGGTATTATAAGTATCAACACAAGACAAAAAAAATGGGTATAAATTGGATAAGTTAAGATTTAAGAAAGACCTAGGTAACTACTGGTTCAGTAACAGGGTTGTTGATTTGTGCAACCAATTACTGCATGGCGTGGTGGAGGTGGGGTCCCTTGATTGTTTCAAGCGTGGGTTGGACATGTATATGAGTGGGATTGATTGGGTGGTTATAGATAGGAGCTGCCTCGTATGGGCCAATAGGTCTTCTGCAGTTATCTTTATTCTCATGTTTAAAGATGATCAATGGTACCGTGGTCACAGTAGTTTGTACGTTTGAGAGTGATCCTGAACATCAAGAGTTCGAATCCTGGTAGACTCATTTAGAGTTTTTAAGTGATGTATGACTGTGTTCCTTCAGCCTTCCTCTCATGTGGGTATATGTATGTATATATATGTATGTGTGTGTGTGTGTGTGTGTGTGGTGTGTATTATATATATATATATATATATATATATATATATATATATATATATATATATATGTCGTACCTAGTAGCCAGAACGCATTTCTCAGCCTACTATGCAAGGCCAATTTGCCTAATAAGCCAAGTTTTCCTGAATTAATATATTTTCTCTAATTTTTTTCTTATGAAATGATAAAGCTACCCATTTCATTATGTATGATGTCAATTTTATTTTATTGGAGTTAAAATTAACGTAGATATATGACCGAACCTAACCAACCCTACCTAACCTAACCTAACCTATCTTTATAGGTTAGGTTTGGTTAGGTAGCCGAAAAAGTTAGGTTAGGTAGGTTAGGTAGTCGAAAAAATATTAATTCATGAAAACTTGGCTTATTAGGCAAATCGGGCCTTGCATAGTAGGCTGAGAAGTGAGTTCTGGCTACTAGGTACGACATATATATATATACATATATACATATATATATATATATATATAATATATATATATATATATATATATATATATATAAATATATAATATATATACATACATATATATCCAAGTTTCATGAATTAATGTTTTTTCGACTACCTAACCTACCTAACCTACCTACACTTTTTGGCTACCTAACCTAACCTAACCTATAAAGATGGGTTAGGTTAGGTTAGGTAGGGCTGGTTAGGTTCGGTCATATATCTACGTTAATTTTAATCCAATAAAAAAAAATGAACCTCATACATAATGAAATGGGTAGCTTTATCATTTCATAAGAAAAAAAAGAGAAATATATTAATTCATGAAAACTTGGCTATTAGGCAAATTGGGCCTTGCATAGTAGGCTGAGAAGGGGGTCCGGCTACTAGGTACGACATGTATATATATATATGGTATATATATATATATATATGTATAATATATATATAAGAATTATATATATATATATATATAGTAATATATATAAT